>QJPP01004324.1:0-68451 GCA_003996215.1 Jaltomata sinuosa
GAAGTAGTCCCCAATAGATCTCCAAGCACGAATCACAACGATCTAACGGCGATGGCCCATGCTAGGATCTGCACCCAAAGATGTAGGGGGTAGGGGTGAGCACCAAATGCGAAGCATAAGGTACCCAGTAGGTATCATAGGCCGACTGGGCACATATAAGATAAAAGCGTAGTAACAGACAGAGTAGAAGCAAGCAGTCATAGAAATCAACGAAAGGTACACAGGAACTAGCCCGGAGGGAAATCAATAGAACCACATGCGAGGCTAGTAAGCAGAATATACACACCATATGCACAGGTGAAAGTAAGAAACAACGCACCTGGGGTCCTTGCAACAACAGTGTATACAAAATAAGTTTACGAAATGGACGGTATACCGGTAACCTCAAGTGTAAGAAGAGGGAAAGAGTAATGATAGGCATGCTCAAAGACATGAATCAAACTCAACTAATCATATCAATCTCAAATCCAGAAACTAACAGTCTAGCAGTAACCAATTTTATACTTAACCGTAACAGGGAACAATTCTGTAAGTAAATAGCAAAAGTCTACCTACAGTCCCCCGGCCGCCCATATAATCGAGGAACACAAACAAGTGAAAACAAACCCTCCGGCATCCCATACTACAGGAGCGTACAATCAACAAACAACAAACAAGGGTGGAGCCTCAAACAATGTATGATATGATGCATGAAGATCTCAAGTGAAATGGTATCTCTGTATGTACCTCCTCCGGCGCCGATCCGGCCCAGCAGGTAGGTTCAATGGAAGGACATTGCCCGTATACCTCTACTCCACCGTATACCCCTCCACCGGCACACGCAGCCCATAGCCCCTGGCCCGGATGGCAAGGTCCATGGAGGTCCCAGACCCCATACTAAAACTCAGTATCAAGCATGTCACCCGGAAGCAAGTCCGATATCAAGATAGAGACCCAGTCTCGAATATACATGCCCAGACCCTGCCCAGGACTAAAGTAGTAGGAAAATATCTCAAAAACCCCTCCAAGGGTGCCCGGGAATAACCGGGTCTAAACAGTAAAAAGTCATCTCAGGTGCTCGGTCCGACCGAGGCTAAAAATCATCTCAAGTGACAAGAAAACTCAACTAGCACCCCGGCCCTGCCGAGTCTAGCGTTAATCGTAAAACTGGTGATTTAAATCATAATTTTACTTTCTTTTACCCAAGAATATTCACAAGTTTAAATCAAGCCATTTCCAAATTATTTCCATCAAACGGGCCCCTCGGGCCATGCAAGGTTTAGAAAATAGTGTCCGTAGGCCCGAAGCCCGAACCGTAGTAAAACATGTATAAAACCTCTTTATATGCATGGAAATGGTATGATCACACACAATAGCTGCCCAGCAGCTCACAATCAACCTATCGACCCTGCACAGGCCCACAGCTACTCAGCAAGCATAACCAGCCTAGAAGGATAATTCTATGCCCGGGACTCGCGGACATTCCCAAAATCCCACCTCCTATGTTCCAGAGTCAACAAGGCCTCACAGGACCACAAGGGTAAATAAAATATATCGGCAAATACTACAAGCAACGGAGGAACAAAAGTAGGTGGACATGAATAAAGCGGTCGAGGTCTGTGGTACCAACCTAATAAACCAACCCAAGGATGCCCATTAATACAATTTTATTCTATATATGTGAAGTCTAGGGAAAATAAACCGTAACCTACCTTTCGTTCGATGACAAGCTGCTAAGATGATGTCCAAGCTCGAACCACTCCGAGAAAATCCAAAACTAAATCAGAATTGGATTTACGCTTGAATAACTTGACGTAGATAATTGACTTCTTTTGGGGATTAAACACAATACCAAAATATTTTCCTCAACATGATTCTGAACCCCAAAATCAATTTGCTGAAGCGCCCACTACAATCTCAATCCACTACAATTTCAATCCACCCACTTGGATTGTGAAAAGAAACATTCTGATTGTAGTATTTAGGAAGGAATTAAACAAAGGATATCAATTAAGTGCAAAAGTGATGAATTGAGGCCATCTGTTAGTGATTCTATGTGTTGGACTATTCCTCCACTTCCACGTGTGAAGTGGAGGTGTTTAACACCTCATCACTTGTTCCGTTATATAAATATTCGGGTATTGCATAGATTCGTGGTAAAATAAATATAATTTTTTAAATATACCATAATCATTAGAAAATTATTTCGAATAAAACCTACTATTTTATAATAATAATTTTCAACATAACTAAATTTACTATCTCCGTAAAAATATTACAATGTATAAAAACCTTATAAAATAAATACATATACAATTATATAGTAACAAAAATATTTTTCATAAACCTTTAAAATATTTTGAAAAGGTAATAATAATATAATTTTTACCAAATTCAACTTTTAAATAAAATATTTTCAAATGCACGCGATGTTAATAAAATTCTTAAATTCAAGTTTGCAACTCACCATCGCACGATTTAGATACTAAAGAACTCTCTTGGAACCCTCCCTTATGTTTTCTCACTGTTTTGGAACTGAAATGGCGTTTTAAAACGTGAAGTTGAAGCTTAAATCGAGTTTAACCCGACCTGGTTCGCGACCCGATTCGCAACTCATTTTCTGCCAGATAGTCCGCGGTAAAACTGTCATAACTTTTTACTCCGAGATCAGTTGGACGTGAGGTTTTGTGCGTTGGAAACTAGACTCGTAGACCTTCGATTTGGTATTTTGGGGGACTTCTAACTCTTTATATATTGAGAGAAAAGCTCCGAGACATTTTACCCAAAGTTCAGAAAATTTTTTAAAGAACTTACGATAACTTTTGCCAACTTGCTGTGCTTCAAAACTTATAATGCGACCAAACAAATGGAACCGACACTAAAATACCGGTCCTGACGAGCCTTAAGTGACTTGGGGCCGCTACAAATAAGCTCTAACGGTTCAAGGAAAACGTATACGTGGAAATAACCGGAAGGGTCATTACATGAATCTTGCTTGATCTAAGATGAAAAGAAATGGAGGATTGAACTTGGAGCTTGAAGGAATGTTTTTCCTCTTTTGGTAGATGAATGAGGAGTAATGAAAGACTTAGGCTAATAAGAGTAAAAACCCTACTAAGAGTGGCCAAAATGACCTCACTTAAGAGTTAAAAGGGTGGGTAATTATAGAAATACCCCTGGGAGTTAATTTAGGAAAAGCTGTTAAAAATCTTGGCTTCAGGTTCCACGGGTCCTTTCCATGAGCCGTAGAAGCAACCACGGTTCGTGGATTGGAATTGTGGTTTCGGAGCCAAAAGTTAGGTTGTGGATGAAATTCCACGAGGTAAAAGGATGACTTGTGGAATCTTTCATGATTTGAAGAAACCTTTCATTTGTTTTTGGGGTATTTGACTACCTCAGTCTGAGTTCCATGAGTTGGTTCCATGACCTGTGGAATCATCTACGGACCGTGAACCTGACTCGTGGTTCTCAAACCTTAGGTTGATCGGCAGGACTGGATTCATGAGTCACTTCCACTACTCTTGATTCTAACCACAACTTGTGAACTTGACTCGTGGTTCCTGGAAGTTCAGAATTTCACAGAGTTTCTAAGTTTAGAAGCTGAATCGAGTTTTGGGGTGTTATAGTAACATTAGAAACTATTCAAGATACAGTCAACACACTAACTACCTTGCAGATGGATCAGCTTAGCTCCTTTAGGAAGCACATATATTAAGTTTTAAAAAAAAAATCATCACCCTTTTAGTGGCATTAGGCTGTTAAATCTCAAAATTCAATCGATTTTTAAGATTAAATGCGACATGATATAACTTTTAAGAGCTCATAAAGTTGATAACAGTAGTCATTACCAAATGTATGTATGTGAAGACACATATTAAACATCCTTCAGTTAGACAAAGACTTTAAAAATAAATCAAGATATAGGACACCTTACATCACATTTATCCCATGACATGGTTTGAATTTGACAACATAACCATATAACCATTTCCCGAACACTATCGTCTTAATTTCAAGAACATAACCATATAATTTGACCTTGAATTTAAAAACATAACCATATAACCATTTCTCAAATACTATCGTCTTAATTTCCAGAACATAACCATATAATTTGACCATGAATTTGATAACATAACCATATAACCAATTGCCAGAACATAACTATATAACCATTTCCAGAACATAACCATATAACCATTTCATTTGACAATAACTTTGGGCGAGTTGGCATATGTATTAAAACCAAAGGAGAAAATGGAAAGAAAAAAATTTGCCAGCACCTTCCAAAATTACAACTATGAATAATGCTAGTATTAATAATTCTAAGAAAAAGAAAAAGAAGAATAAGATGAAGAAGAAGAAAAAGATAAATATTTAGAAGAAGAGGAGAACCATACCTTGATTGTTGCTACTGGAAGACGGCCGATTAATCAGTTTGATATCTTCTTACTGTGACTGATCACAACTTGCTGCCAATATGTCAGCATCCAATTGAAGCCAAGGGTAAATACAATTAAGTCATCCAAAGATGTCAACCATAACTTCAAGGCGAATGCTTCCTTTTTGTTGTTCTAATTTTTCCAACATCCTTTCTTCCAAGTCATCCAATTTTTGTTGCATCTCATTGGTAGCACTTGCAGAGGGTTGAAGATGTACCTTCCCTTTCAAGGCAGTTTTAGTAACTCTTCGCCCATATAATCTCATGAATCCTGGATGTTCAGGTTCCAAGATAGGTGCAAAAGCATCAACAAATTGACTGTCATCTTCACTTTGTTCATGACATTGAAGTTTCTCTATTTCAGCCTAAAAATCAAGTTTAAATAACGTGAATTTAAGTTAATCAAACTGAGCCTATATAAGAACAACTAAACAATGTCAACAATAAATATGATTAATTTAATTTTATTGATCGTATCCTCATCAGTGTCCTTGTATGCTCGACCAGGTTTCCTTTC
Source organism: Jaltomata sinuosa (assembly GCA_003996215.1). Taxonomy (NCBI): domain Eukaryota; kingdom Viridiplantae; phylum Streptophyta; class Magnoliopsida; order Solanales; family Solanaceae; genus Jaltomata; species Jaltomata sinuosa. The sequence continues at coordinate 4,938 of QJPP01004324.1, forward strand.
TTGTAGCTACAAAGATTTTTTTAAGTGAAACTTCACCGGGAGTTTCCTTCTCTTTTCCGTAATTACGTAAAAGTTAGTATCAAAAAACTTTTAATGACAGATTAAGAAGAGAACAAACTAATTGATCACGTGTCACAGCAAAACTTGTTTTGCCAGCAGTATGTGGATTCTTCAATTTTTGTCGCTTCTTGGTATTTTTTTCCCTCATTTTCTTCAAATAAATGAGACATCAAATCTACTTCTACAGTAAATCCAGAGCAGTTAAAATAGTCAATGCAAATATAAATAAACCAAGTGACGAGATTCTTGTTTCATTTTATTCACAATGATCATACAAAAATGACTTACTACAGTTTTCAAACGGTGTGTTTCATTATATTATGATCTAACATATCGATATACATGATACAAAACAATCTTAAAATATGCATGATCTAACCTTGAACCCTTCAGAGTGCCAATATTTGAGAAGATCCTTGAAATCATATTCTAAAACATCATCAGGTTGTTCGCCATTCGAAGATCGTCATTATCAAAAGGTTTAAAGTACTTCCTATATAAATGATTCTTGTACTTCCTTCGAGAAGATTGAATTCCATCAAAAACCCACTCCTTTCCAGCATTAGGAATATTATATTTCTCCTATAATTTTTTCTTTGGGTTAGTAATATAAAAAGTATAAAATGTTCTTAACCAAAATTAGAAAAGTGAGAACTTAAACCATGGTATATTCCCACAAGTCATTTTTTGTATCCACATGATTTCACTTGTGTATATGAAGGGGACAAAGTATTGCATTTCTTGCCAAAGTTCCAAGAAAACTACCCAGCTCTGCTACAATTTCTTTTGTAGGACCAACCGGTTGTTAGTAGCTATTCAGAACATTGAGTTTACGGTATTCTCGCACATGTACATGCTACATTATGGTATTTCCTATTATTTTAATTTTACTCAAAGGACCTACAATAATATGAAGTAGAATTAAACACAACATATAATGCAACAACATAAGATAATTTTATAATTAAATGTTTCTCAATATTTAATAGTAAATTTAAATGTGCCTTCCTTCTTCTCCACATAGTTCATTTTCTTCAGAATTCAGTGGTTCTTGTTGCATTTGGTCCTGTGCATCTTCTCCATCTAGAGTGAAAGAATCTCTTGGCACTTGTTATAATTGTTTATCTGCAACTTCTGTTACTACAATGGAAGAATTCATAGGCAGTACTTGTTGCAGTTGTTCCTAAAAATCTTGTGCTTTGAGAGTGGATGAACTCTGAGTCATGCGTTGCATTGATTGACGCATGACCTATGGTTCTATAGTGGAACATTTCTGAGTCACCTGTTGAATTTCTTCCTGCACAGCCTGTGCTTTTACATTGGAAGAATTCTGAGTCATTTGTTGCACCTGCTTCTGTACAGCTTGTGCTTTCAGAATGATGAATTTTTTAGAAGACTTTCGAGGCACTTATTCCTGTAAAGGTTGAGTTTTCAGAGATGAAGACTTTCAATGCACTTGTTCCTGCATATCTCGTGCATTCAGAAGGGAAGTTTTTCTAGGAGACTTTCGAGGCACATGTTCACTTATAGCTTGCACTACTAGATCAACATAAGAGTTTTGACACATAATATATTCACCATTTCTCAATGATGAAAGACATTTGGAAGCCATGGATGTAAGACTTCCAGCCGCCACGTATTTCCTTCATTTCAGATTACTATTTTTTCTTGGAGTCATGACTACTGAATCTAGCAAACCAATACTACACGTAAGCATCATACTAATAAAGTGATAATTGTAGTTCAAGTTATGATAATTATAAAAAATAGTGCACGAGACTTAAATTTGAATCAACATGTGTTAGTTTGTTGAGCAATCAATATTTAGAAATTAAAATATAGTGAAAGTGTTAGTCTGTCATCCTTTTATAGATAAGCTTAAATTTTTTGTTCCTATATTAAGTCATAGTAATAACTTGCCTTAAAAGGAACTTACAAATGGCTCAAATAACAGGCAGTCTAGCAGTAGTATAGTCAGTCTTTAACCACTCTAGTGCCACAGTTTTAAATTTCCACAACCACCAACAGTAAGTATAGACAATCAGTACTGATGTCGAGACTCCCTTCAATGATTCACTAGCTAGCTCGCACACCAGATATTGAATCTCCTATAAAAAATTTAAGAAACTTATAACAAAATTGTAGGAAAAAAGAACTAATAAAAATTTAATAATGACATACAAGTACGAAATATAACCAAAGTATTTCTTTCAAAAGACCTTTATCAATCACTCAAAACAAACTAAAAACACATGATTAATATATATTTACACCAAGTTCAGAAGTTTTTTTTGAAGTAAATAAATACGATTAATAAGGACAATCAGGTTGAGTTTACGATCAAAAGTCTATCGGAGAGGTAGCACCAGTACAAGATCCTAATCTATAGTCAAAGAGGTAATTAAATCGACAAAAGTGTCAATTCCAGGAGACAAAACATTATAGGAAAACAAGTTTACTAGGTAGCTAGCTTTTACAAAAATATTCGAGCTCTACAAGTTCTGAATTCTGTTATTTAATCAACCACCTCCATTCAATCCTAATCATTATCATCATAATCATCCTCCTCTTCCGATATTTCCATAGTTACATCTTCTGAATATTGTGCATCGTGTGGAATATCAACAACATCAACAGGGATATATTCTCTTGACCATATAATGTCATCATCGGGTAATCTGTCCAAGGGACCAATGTCTTCAGTAGGCTCCCTCCAAAATGTTTCTCCTATATTAGGACAATTTTCTTCCTCCAAGTCATACAAATCGAAATGGACTTTATTCCTTGCATAGTAAACATTCATCTCAGTTAGATCCTCTACATAGAAAACTTGATGCACTTGAGACGCCAACACAAAAGGGCCAACCCATACTCATCTTTTTCATTATGAAACAAAGCACATCTAAATAATACAACACCAAAACAATCATAATAATTAAGTTCAATAATATCATCAATAGCACCATAATACATACCCTCTCCATTAATGGGATTCTGATCTCGGGCACTAGCAAAACTGTCAGTTATCGCAGCCAAAGACACTCCACTATTTTGGGACTTCCATGTGGAATCTTGATGTGCCGTGGATTTACGACACTTTCCATGCTTAATACTTAGGATTAGTGCATGTTCTTTAGCATTTTATTAGTAGAGCTGATGGTTTTTAATAAGTGTGTAGGAGAACAGATTCCATATCCAAAGTGCAGAAATATGGACTGAAAAGTTAATGGCTACAGGGATTACAAGTAGATTGACGGTCCGTGGTTTGGAACCACCGACCCGTCCTGTGAAGTCATGAAACAAAGTTCAGCAGGAGTGCAAGTCATGGGAAAAATCATGAGTCATTATATGAGTCGTGGCTCTAAACCATGATACATCGTGTTTACTCGTAGATCAGATGAACTACAGACATGCAAAAAGAAGAGCAGGAAGCACGAGTCACCATACGGACCACACTTTAAGATCATGGACCGTCTTGTTGGACTCGTGGTTGTTGATCAGAGAATGTGTAGTAAGAGAGTCTTAAACCACAAGTCATTCGATAAATCATCATCTGAAATAACGGGTCATCAACCCAGTGTTATCCCTGCCAATTCCAGTTCTCCTAGTTTGTTTAGAATAGGATTTATTATGTCTATAAATACCTTTCCTAGGTCTTCTTTTATGTTTTATGCTCAATATTTTTTAAGAAACACATTCGTAAACTTTTGGTATTGATTTGTTCGTGGTTTAGAGAGATAAACATATTCAGAGTTCTTTATCCTTGACTTCATCTTCATCTATTCAAGTTTTCGGAATTCTTTACTTCTTATTGTAAGTATATGATCATGAATGCTTCAACAACTTCTGATTGTTTACTTATGAACATGAGTAGCTAAATCCACTACTAGGGTTGTGGGAACCATGAAGAATTTACGAAATAGGCAAAGTACTTAGCAATTTTAGGATGGTATTTATCTTCCCTTCACTTTGATTGCTTTTTAACGGTTGTAAATGTTAGAACTCGCCTTATTCTTACTTGTCGTACCAAGGAGGAAATGAATGGGAAAATAGTTTGTTACAATGGAGATTTGAGGCTATAAACCCTCATCTAATAACTTGACCTTATTCGGGAATAGCTAATCTGGATCAAGAGTAAGGGTTAGTAAAGCATACACCCGTAGCCGGACCAAGGTGCATGGTGAAATTCATCTATCTAGTGGACCATTTAGGTGAACCTAACTTGCCAATATTGCATGCTAAGCACCAGAATATATTGCTAGTACAATGCTTACTAAGTTATGACCTCATGGGGAACACTACCCTAGTCGCTTCTCCCATTGATTACCACACTTGAATCTCTTACTTTGTTACTTGTTTGAATTTGAATTATGATTACTACCTATTACTATAAACCACTCTTCGAGGGAAATAAATGGTTAACAGTGCGAATAAACATAGTTGAACCTAATCCTACCATATTCCCTATAACATCAACCCTAACCTTGGTTAGGTTTTATATTTGAACAACGACCGCTTTATGCTTCTAAAAGGAGGTCTAATTTGTGCGTATCAAATTTTTGTTCCATTGCCGAGGAATACAGTTTAGGATTTAGAGAAATTGTGTTTATTTCACTATTAGTCCTTATTTCTTGATTTTACTTTTTCTGTTGTTTTTGTTTTGTTCCACTTGTTACACACTTGTGCATGCCAAGTACAAGGAGTCAAAGCAATCCCCTGATTCCATTCAATTCATAACTCCAACAAACTCTGAGAAACATGGTTAAAGAGGGAGTTTACGAGACACCTGAAGAGGCCACAACTAGGATGGTGGCTAAAGAGGAGAAAAGAAAAGCAAAAGAAGAAGCCCAAATTACAGAAGATTCTCAGATTGCCGCAAAACTTACAAATTAAAATGTGACAGCTAAGCAAGCAAGGCAAGCATGACAATAAGATGCTTGTCAACTCACACTAGATGCTCAGGCTGTGAGAGACGAAGAAGCCCATCACAATGTACCTCAAGATCTAGTAGCACCGAGGGGGAAGAGAGGTCTCCAGATTCAACAACCCCGACTTGTTTTGAGGTACAATCTCGATGATGATGAGGTTGAAAACACTGGAACAATAGGCCCCATTGTATTTTCACCGCTACCAGTTTGTACAAAGTTTGATACTACAAGAACTATGATTCAGCTGCTGAAACTGAAGGGATTATTTGATGGCAAGCCTACTGAGGATGCAAACTTGCACTAGACAAACTTTAAGGGGATCTGCAAGGCTTACAACCTTCTAGGGGTGGAACAGGATGCCATAATATTGTGGCTCTTTGCATTAACTTTGACTAGAGAAGAAACTCTTTGTCTTGCATAACTGCCAGACGCTTCAATATTCACAAGGCTTGAACTGAGAAATTAGTTTCTAGAGAGATTCTTCCCTCCATATCGGATGTTACAACTAAAGCAGGAGATCTATAATTTCAAGCAGCTTCCGATGGAGGCATTGTATGAAGCATGGCTTAGGTTCAACAAGAAGCTGAAGCAGGCTCCGAATCACAGAATTCCTTCGGACCATTTGATAAAGATCTTCTATAGCGCATTGAATGCAAACTCTAAGGCAGTAGTAAATACACTAATTTAGGGAGAATACATATGTCTAAGCTTCTGAGATAATTGATAGGATTACCAAGACGAATAGGGCCTGGCATATGAAAGAAGCTGAAAGCTCGGCATAAACTTATGCAATTGGGAAATCCATGAACTACCAAGAATTGTACGAAGTTAAAAACGTTTTGCAACCTTACAAACAAATGTAGATCTAATTATAAAATGAGTTCTTAATGGCATTCTGGAGAGGGTGAAGGTGGTAGGTTCACAAGGTAAAGCATCAAGACAGGATGAGTATGTCTCAGATGAAGAAGCTAATTATCTGAATGATCAAGCGGTGGATTTCCGGGCTAATAGACAAGGAAATCAAGTTCAGAACATAGATCGGGGTAATAACAGGGACAACGATGGCAACTATAATTGGTCTGGATACAAAGATGAGAGCAGGGGTAAAGATGGTGATTGGAACAAGAGGGATGGCTACAGGAATGATAGAAGCAGCCTTTATGTCCCTCCTGGAAATCGCGAATCAGGGCCTGAACAACTATCCATGAGAGAGCTGATTTACAAGGTATTGCAAAAGGTTGTGTAATACCCTGTATTTTACGTATACTAGTTCTATTCATACATCACTTGACATAGCCTTGTTGTATAGGTGAGGGAAAAAGTTACTTATATGAGTAGTAATGGTTTAATATGTATATAGAAAGGCGATGTAATGCCCCATACATTTCAGAACGTATACGGCCAAGTTAACCTCGACGAAAGTATTTAAACTCGAGATAGTAAGGTGGTATTTGAGCACAAGGTTTAAAGTGAAGTATTAAGTTAAAGCAAAGGAGATTAAGATTTAGAAAATGGAATAAAATAAGTGAGCTAATTGCTTGACTTAATTAAGCTAGTAGGTGCATCACCTGCTTTGACTTATTGACCAACCTAAAGAACCAAGTAGGGGCATCACCTACTAAGACTCCCTTGGAGCAGATTATAGGGCCAAATAAAACCATCACCTTCTTGACCAATTCTGGCCCAAGCTAAGTGAAAGAAAAGGAGAAGAATGGGCAGCCAAGGCCAAATAAGCTTAAGTCCACAAAGGCCCAAGTAGTATGTCCAAGTAGGTGCATCACTTACTTGGCAATTTACAGCCCAAAATGGACAAGAAGGTCGGCCTAAGTAGGTCCCTTTTGAAAGAATAAATATCAGTTCATTTGCTTTATTTTAACTTGCAAAAAAAACAGATTTATCAAGTTTCTCTCTTGCTCTCTCTCTTACCTTCTACAGCAGCCCTAAATTTCTTATTAGGGTTCTTGGGATTTCCTTTTCTTCCAAGATAAAGTGTGGAGGAAATATCAAGCTCTTGAAGAAGTACATGTCAAGAGAATAAATTTCCAGAATTTGAGGTAAAGTTACTGCTCATTTTCACCCCTCTTTATATAAAGTTTGGTAGAGAATTGCTTGTGTGCTTTTGTCAAGAACTCATAGGGTGCTGCAGGAATCTTTGAGTTCAATATCTTCTTATTGTGTTGAAGGATGTTTGGGGCTGTTTTATGAGAATGTTTTATATGTATATGTTTGGGACACCTTGGTTGAACTTGCAAAAGGTTGTGTGAAGTTGTATCAAAGTATGAAGGAAGAGTGTGGTTATCACCACTTAATTAGGTGTTACGTGAACCTACTGCACGGTTACTTATTTAGTGAGATGGAGTAGCCCAAATTGGTTGATTAGCTACTAATACTAGTTTTACCACTTATTTCATTGTAAATACCTAGCATAGGTCATCCTCCTCTACCACTGATCAGTTAATTATTTGTATCACATGTTTTACAATGACTATAAAGCAAAGAAGAGAAAAGAAACAAATATAATGTACGTGGTTCCTTAAGTGTAAGCGAAGGTGGTCTTCTGTTCTCATTCAGACGTTTATGCATTGATTCTTGATTTCACTTGAGCTCTTATTTTACATATGGTTTACTTTATGCCTTACATATTCAGTACTTTATCTCGTGCTGACATCCCTCACAGGGAACCCTGTATTTCATGCCATAAGAATAAGTGCTCCAGCTAGTAGACCTCCCCAGTAGGAGCACAGGATACTCAGTTGCTATTGGTGAGCTCCAGGTTTATTCAGGGCTTTACCGTGTTTTTGGTACATATTTTTGGTATTGTATGGCTAAGGGTAAAGCGGGGCCCTATCCTAACCTAAACTATATTTGTTCATCTTTTAGAGGCTTTGTAGAGTAATGTTAAAGTAAAGCTCAGTTGTGTCTTTGCAGCCTCAATGGATAAATCATGTACATAAGTTTTGGGCCTAGCTACGTTGATCTTTTATCAAAGCAGCTTATCTATATTTGTCAAAGATTTGTAACGGTTATAGTGATATGCATGGTAATCATAGGATATAAGTTGGTTCTCTCGGGCCTTTAGGGCATCGGGTGCCTGTCTGTCTAAATAGGATTTGAGGCGTGACAAAAGTGGTACTAGAAAAAGTCATCCTAGGGAATCTAGAAAGTTATGTCTATGTAGAGTCTTGATTATGGGTGTGTTGTGAACCACATCTATAAACGTGAGGCTACAAGATATTTGGGAGTTGTCTCTTTTCTTTCATCTCTTAGATCGTGCGATAGAGCTAATGTTGTAGGTTTATCATATCTAACCTTTAAATTGTTTTCGTTATAGCAAAAATGTTGGTTACAAGGAGAAGTAAGAGTACAGGTAAGCAAGTAGATATGGCTGCTGGAGAAGGGACCAGCAACTCATCACCTAGACGAGCTAATTAAAGTGAGGCTCAAGGCGTGTCTCTATCACGGACTTCCTCCACTCCTCCATATCAAGAAGATCTAAGGAGGGCAGCAGCACCCCAATAACCACCTATTAATGCTACAGAGCAAGATTTAAAGAATGCGGTCCAATTGTTGACTCGTATACTTGCTGGTCAATGCCAAGGGCAAACACGTCCAAATTCAGGTACTAGTGGTGCAGATAGGGAAGCTAGTGTATGGATACGTGATTTCCTTAATTTGGACCCTCCATCACTCATCGGGTCAGATCCTAATAAAGATGCGCAAGACTTTATTGATCAAATCTAAAGGACCTTGGATATTATGCATGTATCTGGTAAAGAATCAGTTGAGCTGGCAGCATATAGATTAAGGGTGTGGCTATATTGTGGTATGAAGCTTGGAAACAATTTAGGGGTAGAAATGCGCCTTCAGATAAATGGAAAGAGTTCAACAAGGCATTCCTTGACCATTATTTACCATTGGAGAACCGGGAGGCCCGTGCAACTCAGTTCTTAAATCTTCACCAAGGGAATATTAGTGTGAGAGAGTATAGTCTCAAGTTTAATTCTTTGGCCAGGTATGCTCCTAATGTAGTAGCTACTATAGAGGATAGAGTTCATCGATATGTGGATAGATTAGATTCATATCTGGTTAAGGATTGTACTATTGCTTCTTTGAACAAAGACATGGATATAGCAAGGATATAAGATTTTGCACAAAAGATAGAGGATTAAAGGCAAAGGAGAAGGACACAAGAGTCGGAAAGAGGGCATTCCAAGAGGGCCAGATCTATGGGGAAGTTTACACCATACCAAGGTGAGTTTAGGCCTCAATTTCCTAATAGACCGCCTAGGCCATCATCTTCCCGCTCTACAGCTAGCGCTCCACCTCGGTTTCAGGATCTAGGGGTAATTAGTTCGGGCAAAGAAGTGAAAGCCAAGGTTCACAAATACTAGGGTACCAAGAGCATGGAAGTATGAGTCAATCAGCACCTCCACGATAGCCTTGTGAATAATGTGGAAAATATCATCTAGTTACATGTCGATATGGAACAGATGCTTGCTTCTGGTGTGGTACACTCGGATATATAATGAAGAATTTTCCAAGAAGGGGTATGGGTGGTATGGCATAACCTACTGGATTGATTGTTGCATCATCATCAGTGCCTTCTCGAAGTAGGGAGCCACAGGTGCTTATAGGTCATGGTAGAGGTGGTAGAGGAGCAACTAGTTCTAGTGGAATTCAGAATCACACATATGCTCAAGTGGATCGACAGAATTTTGAGGCTTCACCTGATGTGGTTACAGGTACATTGTCCATCTTTTCACATAATGTATATGCATTAGATATGGGCTCTACACTATCATATGTCACTCCATTAAGTGCTGGAAAGTTTGAAAGAACACCAGAATTATTGGTTAAACCATTTGAGGTATCTACACCAACTGGCGAGTCTATTATAGCTAGAAAAGTCTATCATAATTGCATAGTAACTATTTGTGATCGTAATACAGTGGCTGACCTTGTTGATCTATAAATGGTAGACTTTGATGTCATTATAGGTATGGATTGGTTGGATTCTTGTTATGCCACGATAGATTGCCGAGCTAAGAGGGTGCATTTCCATTTTCCAAAAGAGGCAGTCCTTGAATGGAGAGGTAATATTGGGGTGCCAAGAGGTAAATTTATTTCTTATTCTAAAGCAAAGAAGATGATGTCCAAAGGGCACATATGTAATCTAGTGAGAGTGAGAGATTTAGATGCAGAGCCACTAGATCTACAATCCTTTCCCATGGTAAATGAATTTTCTGATGTATTTCTCAAAGAGCTTCAAGGTTTGCCTCCACAACGTGAAAAAGAGTTTGGTATTGATGTGATTCCAGGTACTCAACCTATCTTCATCCCTCCGTATAGAATGTCCCTGATAGAATTACGAGAACTAAAGGAGCAAGTAAAAGATTTATTAGAAAAGGGATTCATAAGGCCTAGTATGTCCCCTTGGAGCGCACCAGTTTTATTTGTACGTAAGAAAGATAGTTCATTGAGAATGTATATTGACTACCGACACCTGAATAAGGTGACGATTAAGAACAAATATCCCTTCCCTAGAATTGATGATTTGTTTGATCAACCACAGGGTGCTAAGTGTTTTTCAAAGATTGACTTGAGGTCGGGTTATCATCAAGTAAAATTCAAAGAGAAAGATATACCCAAGACAGCTTTTCGAACACGGTATGGTCATTTTATGTTTTTAGTTATATCATTTGGGCTAACAAATGCACCGAAAACTTTTATGGATTTTATGAATAGGGTGTTCAATTCATTATTGGACGTGTTTGTGATAGTATTCATAGATGATATGTTGGTCTATTCAAGATCGAAAGAGGACCATGCTAATCACTTGCGGCAGGTGTTACAAATTCTTCGTTATCTTAATCTATATGCAAAGTTTTCTAAATGTGAGTTTTGGTTAAAATCTATGGCATTCTTGGGTCATATTGTCTCTGATGAAGAAATAAGGGTTGATGCTCAAAAGATAGAAGCCGTGAAGAACTGGCCAAGACCTACAACACCTATGGAGGTCTGTAGTTTCCTTGGGTTGGCAGGTTATTATAGAAGGTTTGTTGAAGGAGTTTCTTCCATTTCTGCACTCTTAACAAAGCTAACACACAAGGCATCCAAGTTCCAATGGAGTGATGCATGTGAAAGAAGCTTCCAAGAACTGAAGGATAGGTAGACTTCTACACCTATATTGGTATTTCTAAAAGGAAAAAAGGGTATGCAGTGTATTATGATGCTTGGGAGTGGACTTATGATGTGTATTGATGCAGCGTGGTAAAGTAAAAGCTTATACCTCAAGACAGCTGCGAAAACATGAGAAAAATTATCCAACCCATGATCTAGAGCTAGCAGCGGTTGCATTTGTTTTGAAGATATAGCGCCACTACTTGTATGGGGTTCATGTTGACATATATACTGACCATAAAAATTTGCAATATATCTTTAAGCAGAAAGATCTGAATGTGAGGCAGTGAAGATGGCTTGAGTTATTAAAAGATTATGATGTTGATATTTTATATCATCCGGGGAAAGCAAACATGGTAGCTGATGCTTTAAGTTGTAAGACAATGGCAAACACCTACTGGCAGTCCATGGAAAGACAAAGAATAGCTAAGGATTTATACCAACTAACTAGCTTGGGGGTTTGCCTTCTTGAATCTCCAGATTAAGGGATTATTATGCAAAATGCGGCAGAATATTCACTAGTAGCTAAAGTAAAAGAGAAGAAATATAAGGATCCTATTCTATTACAACTTAGGGAGAATGTATGACAAGGTGTGGCAAAGGCATCTGAGCTTACGCAAGACAAAGTACTCCAGTGCCAAGATAGATTGTGTGTACCTAATGTAGATGGACTGAGAAAGAGGATCATGGTAGAAGTGCATTATTCAAAATATTTCGTCCATCCAAGCTCAACCAAAATGTATCATGACTTTAAGGGAGTGTATTGGTTGAGTGACATGAAGAAGAATATTGTAGAATTTGTTGCTCAATGTCCAAATTGTCAACAAGTTAAAGTAGAGCACCAATAGCCCGGAGGTTATGTGCAACGTATAGATCTTCTAATTTGGAAGTTGGACATGTTCAACATGGATTTTATCACTGGTTTGCCCCATTCATTTCAGAAATTTAATTCCATATGGGTAATAGTTGATAGACTCACCAAATCGGTACACTTCTTGTCAGTCAAGACTACTTATATAGTTGAAAAGTATGCAAGGTTGTATATTAAAGAGATAGTTCGGCTACATGGAGTGCAAATCTCTATTATATCTGATAGGGGAGATCAATTCACCCAGAATTTTTGGAAGTCATTTCAGAAGAGTTTGGAGACACAAGTGAATTTAAGTACAACCTTTCACCATCAAATGGATGGTCAGGCAGAACGTACAATCCAAACACTTGAGGATATGTTGCGAGCTTGTGTATTAGACTTCAAAGGTATCTGGGATGACCATTTGCCACTTATTGAGTTTGCTTATAACAATAGCTACCATTCAAGTATCAAAATGGCACCTTATAAAGCTTTATATGGGATGATGCAAATCACCAATCAGATGGTTTGAAGTCGGTCAAACTACCTTATTTGGGCCAGATCTTATTCATCAAGCTATGGAAAAAGTTAAAGTGATACAACAACGGCTAGAAATGGCTCAAAGTCGACACAAATCATATGGAGATATTAGAAGAAGAGGGTTGGAGTTTGCTATAGGATATTGGGTATTCTTGAAGGTGTCACTAATGAAAGGGGTGATGAGATTTGGTAAAATAGGAAAGTTGAGTCCATGCTATATAGGGCCATATAATATTATTCGGAGAGTTCGCCAAGTTACATATGAGTTAGAGCTACCCCAAGAGCTTGCAACAGTTCATTCGGTGTTTCATATCTCGATGCTTCAAAAGTGTATAGGTGACCCATCCTGTATTACTCCTACTGAAGATGTACAAGTTATGGGAGATCTCACTTATGAAGAAGTACCCATTGCTATTCTGGATTGACAAGTTAAAAAGTTAAGAAATAAGGAAGTAGCTTCTGTAAAATAACTATGGAGGAACCAACAAGTAGAAGAAGTTATGTCTGAAGCAGAAGAAGCAATGAAATCCAAATACCCTCATCTATTTTAGTCCGATGAGAAAGATGAAAATGTTGAGTTGAGGCATTATCAAGTAAGTATAAGTCTATATGTATTATCTGGATAATAGTGGTACTTAACCTAGGCTTGAACTTTTTTGGGCTGGTTAACTATGACATTATTCGAGGACGAATATTCCTAAGGGGGGTAGGATGTAACACCTCGTATTTTGTGTATAGTAGTTCTATTCATACATCACTTGACATAGCCTTGTCGTATAGGTGAGGGACAAAGTTTCTTATATGAGTAGTGATGGTTTAATATGTATATAGGAAGGTATTGTAATTCCCCATACGTTTCAGCATATATACGACCAAGTTAACCTCGATGAAAGTATTTAAACTTGAGATAGTAAAGGTGGTATTTAAGCTTAAGGTTTAAAGTGAAGTGTTAAGTTAAAGCAAAGGAGATTAAGATTTAGAAAATAGAATAAAATAAGTAAGTTGCTTGCTTGACTTAATTAAGCTAGTAGGTGCATCACCTGCTTTGACTTATTGAATAACCTAAAGAACCAAGTAGGTGCATCACCTACTAAGACTTATTTGGAGAAGCTTATAGGGCCAAATAAACCCATCACCTTCTTGACCAATTCTGGCCCAAGCTAAGTGAAAGAAACGGAGAAGAATGGGCAGCCAAGGCCTAATAAGCTTAAGTCCACCAAGTTTAATGTCCAAGTAGGTGCATCACTTACTTGGCAATTTATGGCCCAAAATGGACAAGAAGGTCGTCCTAAGTAGGCCCTTTTAAAGGGATAAAGATCAGTTCATTTGCTTCATTTTAACTTGCAAAAAAAACAGATTTCTCAAGTTTCTCTCTTGCTCTCTCTCTTAGCTTCTACATCAGCCCTAAAGTTCTTATTAGGGTTCTTGGGATTTCCTTTTCTTCCAAGATAAAGTGTGAAGGAAATCTCAAGCTCTTGAAGAAGTACAAGTCAAGAGAATAAATTTCCAAAATTTGAAGTAAAATTAATGCTCAATTTCACCCCTCTTTATATAAAGTTTGGTGGAGAATTACTTGTGTGCTTGTGTCAAGAACTTATAGGGTGCTGCTGGAATCTTTGAGTTCAATATCTTCTTATTGTATTGAAGGATGTTTGGGGCTGTTTTATGAGCTCTTTTATATGTATATGTTGGGGACAACTTGGTTGACCTTGTAAAAGGGTGTGTGAAGTTGTATCAAAGTATGAAAGAAGGGTTTGGTGATACGCCACTTAATTGGGTGTTACGTGAACTTACTGCATGGTTACTTATTTAGTGAGATCAAGTAGCCCATATTGGTTTATTAGCTACTAATGCTAGTTTTACCACTTATTTCAATGTAGATTAATAATCTAAAAGGGAGGAGGTTAATTCATTGTAAAATCTGGTTCCACAGCAAGGTATGTAAGGCTATCTGATTCCACATTCTTTGGCATGAAATCTAGTACTTGTGCTACTATAAATAAAGTGAGTTTCCTAAGTGCTCTTTCGAGTAAAGGATACATGGTGGCAGAATACAATATCTAATATAGCTAACGGCCTTTCCCCTGCTCTATAGTGTGTCAAAGTACTTCAACATGTTATTAGATCTGCGTGTTTAATATTCAAAGTATATGACCAAGGTATTCTATACAACAAGCTTTATGAGTTATTCTCTAAGTAAAATGAGGTTCATTATGTCATATAAGTTCTTAAATACTATATTGATTTCACATATGCTCCTTACATTATTGTTACTGCCCTAAATGCATATTCATATGTCTTCTGCTACTGGTCCATAATTTCAAAGCTCAATAATGATTGTGACCACCAAAATAACAATCTCAAAGATTCAAGAAACTACGTGAAGCAATTTGTATATTTATGGGTGGTATCCCAGAGGCAAAAGCCTAGCATGGGTCGATACCAATTTATGTATTTATGGGTGGTATCCCAGGGGTGAAAGCCTAGCATAGGTCGATCTCAATTTGTATATTTATGAGGAAAACATCCCAGGGGTTAAATACCTAGCATGGGTCATCCTCCTCTACCACTGATCAGTTAATTATTTGTATCACATGTTTTACAATGACTATAAAGCAAAGAAGAGAAAAGAAACAAATATAATGTACGTGGTTCCTTAAGTGTAAGCGAAGGTGGTCTTCCGTTCTCATTCAGACGTTTATGCATTGATTCTTGATTTCACTTGAGCTCTTATTTTACATATGGTTTACTTTATGCCTTACATATTCAGTACTTTATCTCGTGCTGACATCCCTCACAGGGAACCCTGTATTTCATGCCATAAGAATAAGTGCTCCAGCTAGTAGACCTCCCCAGTAGGAGCACAGGATACCCAGCTGCTATTGGTGAGCTCCAGGTTTATTTAGGGCTTTACCGTGTTTTTGGTACATATTTTTGGTATTGTATATCTAAGGGTAAGGTGGGGCTCTGTACCAACCTAAACTATATTTGTTCATCTTTTATAAGCTTTGTAGACTAATGTTAAAGTAAAGCTTAGTTATGTCTTTTCAGCTTCAACGGCCAAATCATGTAAAGTTTTGGGCCTAGCTATGTTGATCTTTTATCAAAGCATCTTATCTATACTTTTCAAAGATTTGAATTGTTATAGCTATATGCATGGTAATCACAAGATATAAGTTAGTTTTCTCGGTCCTTTAGGGCATCGGGTGCCTGTCTGTCTAAATAGGATTTGAGGCATGACAGGTTGATTCTACGGATGGAAGTATGAAGGAGTTGTGCGATGACTTCTCAGGTATGAGTCAAAAGGTAGAGACTCATTCTTTCAATATAAAGTAGATTGAGGCATAGATGAGCCAAATGTTTACAACCCTGAATCATGTTAAATTGTACTCACCCAAGTGACACAATTCAGAATCCAAAGAATGATTAACAGTGCATGGATTTGACTACCCAAAGCAGCAAATAGACTGTTGATCCTCCTATTCATGTAGTTGTTGATGAGCCGGCCAAGCCTGAAAAAGATGATGCTGAGATCATGGTCGATTGTGAAAAAAAGGGTAGCATTGAAAATCCATATGAGAAGAAGGCCACTATTGCCAAAGCAAAGAACAAAGAGGTCTCACAGGTACTGAAGCCCATACCATTGCCTCCTCGACCTTACCCACAGAGATTGATAAAAAAGGATGAGGAAGGTAAATTTCACAAGTTCATCTCCATGCTGAAACAACTTTCAGTCAATATCCCTTTAGTTGAAGCATTGGAGCAAATGCCAGGGAATGCCAAGTTTATGAAGGATCTGGTGACAAGGAAGAGAACTGTGAGTTTTGAGCCAGCTGATAATTTGCACCATTATAGTGAAATAGCATCCCATTCTCTGGTGCAGAAAAAGAAAGATCGTGGAGCTTTCACTATTCTTTGCATGATTGGAGATTTCTACTTTGCCAAAGCATAGTGTGATTTGGGTGCTAGTATTAATTTGATACAACTAGCAATGTTCAATTAGTTGGGCTTGGGAGTCCCCAAACCGACTATAATGAAGCTTTTTATGGCAGATCGCACGGTGAAAAGGCATGTGGGAATTCTGTATGATATACTTATGAAAGTTGACACTTTCATATTCCCTGAAGACTTTGTGATCCTTGACTTCAAGGTTGACTTTGAGGTTCCCATCATCTTGGAATGCCTATTCCTTGCCACCGGACGCGCTTTAGTTGACTTGGAGACTGGTCAAATGAAATTCAGACTTAATGATGAGGTAGTAACGTTCAATGTCTATTAGTCTATAAAACGTCATGATAACATGTGCGTAGTATCAGTTATAGATATGGTTGATGAGGATCACCTAATAGTGCATATTGAAGAGAGACTTGGTGTTGAAGCACTTGCAGTTGTTACTATGAATTTTAATGGAGACGATATTGAAGAGTGTGATGATATGGTAGAAGCACTTGCAGGTATGGGGTCCTATACTTATGCTCTAAAGAAGCTTGATTTGGACCTAAAGAATTGATAGAGACCATCTGCTAGACCATCTATTGGGGAGCCTCCAGTCTTGGAGCTCAAAGCATTGACTTCTCACCTCCGATATATGTTCTTAGGAGCTAATGACACCTTGGCAGTTATTATTGATGCAGACTTAGGTGAAGGGAAGGTTGAAGCTCTGGTTTCTATTTTGAGAAATTCCAAGAGGGCCATTGGTTGGTCTATTACTAACATCATTGGATTTTGCCTAGAATTTGCACACATAAAATCCAGCTAGACCCAGATTGCATTCCGAGTATTGAGCACCAGCGTAGGTTGAATTAGCCTATGCAAGAGGATGTCAAAAAAGAGATCGTCAAGTGGCTGGATGCAGGTGTGGTTTACCCTATTGTCGACATCAAGTGGGTGAGCCCTGTTCTGTGTGTGCCTAAAAAGGGTTGAATTACTGTAGTCCCAAATGTGAAGAATGAGTTAATTCTGATGAGGCCAGTCACAGGCTGGCGCATATGCATGGATTACAAGAAGCTAAATTCTTAGACTGAAAAGGATTATTTTTCAATGCCGTTCATGGATCAGATGTTAGACCGTCTTACTGGTAGAGGATAGTATTGTTTTGTCGATGATTATTCAGTATACAATCAGATCTCAATTGCTCCTGAATACCAAGAGAAAACCACTTTCACCTGTACGTACGGGAAATTTGCTTTAAAAATGATGCCTTTTGGTCTATGAAATGCCCCAGCGACATTTCAGCATTGCATGATATCTATTATCTCAGACATGGTGGAGGACACTATTGAGGTATTTATGGATGACTTTTTGGTGTTCGGTGACTCTTTTGATCATTGTTTGGCTCATCTAAGTTGTGTGATAAAGAGGTGTGAAAAATGCAACTTAGTACTTAATTGGGAGAAGTGTCACTTCATGGTCAAAGAGGGTATAGTGCTTGGCCATCAGATCTCCAATAGGGGTATTGAGGTTGACAAAGAGAAGATAGAAGTGATTGAAAAATTGCCTCCACCAGTTTTTGTGGAGGGGATTAGAAGCTTTATGGGGCCTGCTAGCTTCTATCGCAGGTTTATCAAAGACTTATCTAAAATTACAAATCCCTTGTTCAAGTTATTGGAGAATGAGGTGAAGTTTGTTTTGGATGATTCATGTCTTAAGGCATTCGAGTGCCTTAAGGAAAAGTTGATCTCTGCTCCCATTATTATTTCTCTTGATTGGACAAAGCCTTTTAAGGTTATGTGTGAGTCTAGTGGAGTGGTGCTAGGAGCAGTCCTACGCCAAAGATGAAAAAATATTCTTCATCCCATCTACTATGCTAGTAAAGCACTTAATCCTGCTCAAATGAACTATATGGTGATAGAACAAGAGATGCTTGTTGTGGTCTTTGCATTCGAAAAGTTTAGATCATATTTGCTTGGCACTAAGTTAGTTGTGCACACTGACCATGCAGCTCTTAGGTACCTCATGGCAAAGAAGAATTCTAAGCCTATATTGATTAGGTGGGTGTTGCTGCTAAAATAGTTTGACTTTGAGGTCAAGGACCGGAAGGGCACAGAAAATTAGGTAGAAGATCACTTATCCAGATTAGAGGATGAAACGATGCTGAAGTTGAACGATGAGCAAGAGATGAATGATTGGTTTCTAGATGAGCAAGTATTAGCTGACTCCCAAGATCTGATTCCATGGTTTGTAGACTTTTCCAACTATTTGGCAAGTGATGTGGTACCTCCTGATATGTCTGTTCACCAGAGAAGAAAGTTCATGTCTGATGTCAAAAAAATCTTCTGGGAGAAGCCATTCTTGTTTCGTGTGTTTGCTGATACTATGATCCATAGATGTGTGCGTGAAGATGAGATGATAGAGATATTAGATACTTGTCATTCATTCCCAGTTGAGGGTCATCATAGTGGCATCCGGACAGCTCACAAGATCTTGCAATGCATCTACTATTATCCAACCATCCACAAGGATGCCCATGATTTTTCTAAGGAGTGCAGTCGATGTTAAAAGGAAGGTGGTATATCAAGGAAGCATGAGCTTCTTCTCATTCCCATCCTTGTGATTGAACTGGTTGATGTATGAGGTATTGATTTTATGGGTCCATTTGTGAGTTTGAATGGGATGAAGTATATATTAATGGCTATTGATTATGTGTCCAAGTGGGTGGAAGCAGTTCCGCTTCCCAATAATGAAGGCAAAAGTGTCACAGTGTTCTTGAAAAATAACATCTTTTCTAGATTTGGTACACAATGAGCAATTATCAGTGATGGAGGCTCTCACTTTTGCAACAGGTTGTTTCGGGCATTTCATGAGAACTATGCAGTGAAACAGAGAGTTGCAACCCTTTATCATCCTCTGACCAGTGTTCAAGTTGAAGTTTCCAACTACGAGGTAAAGACAATCCTGTCAAAGACTGTGAATGCAAATAGGATATATTGGTCTAGGAAACTAGACGATGCTTTGTGGGCATATCGGACTGCATACAAGACACCAATAGGTATGTCAGCTTATCAGCTTTTGTTTAGAAAGGCATGTTATCTACCAGTTGGGCTCGAGCATAAGGCTATGTGGGCACTGAAGAAGTCTAATTTAGACTGGTCTACAGCATCGTTTCAGCGGCTTAGGCAGTTGAATAAGTTAGATGAGTTCTGCCTCAACGCCTATGAAAGTTCAGCCTTGTATAAGGATAAGATAAAGTTGTACCATGACCAGAAGATAGACAAGAGAGATTTCCAACCTAGTGATTTGGTAATGCTCTTTAATTCCAGACATCACTTGTCTCCTGGCAATTTGAAGTCTAAGTAGATTGGACCATTCAAAGTGGTACAAGTATTCCCACATGGTGATGTTGAACTTGAGAATCATGAGTGAAAAAGGTTCAAGGAAAATGGTCAGCGGATTAAGGCATATTGGGGAACTGTAGTAACTAAAAGTTGTTGAAGTATGGATCCTTAGTGAAGTCTGAGTAACCATGGAACCTGCGTTGTGTCTCAATATTAAATCAGGTGCTGCATGGGATGCAACCCATGAGGAAGTCTAAATAGTCAAGTGACCTGCGTCATTCCGTGATGTTAAATCAGGCGCTGTTTGGGAGGTAACCCAAGGCTAATGTTTATTTGAAGTGCAGGTGAAAAGAAAAGAATGATAATGCAGGAACCCCCATAAATTACGAATAGGTTCACAGCCCATGAACAGGTTATACCGACCGTAAACTAACTCGTGGTTTCTGGAGAAAAATTGATAGGACTCTGATGGACCAGACAACGACTCAAAGAACGGTCCGTGCTTTCATATGATGGACTGTCTATCGTGTCATTGTTCCTGGTAGCAGGTAAGAAAAAAATATAGAACCACGGGTTGGACTATGGATCGTCATTTCATTTGACGGACTGTAGTTTTCACTCGTAGGTCCTAGGTACAGTAAGCAAGCCGGGTCGTGGGTCGGCTAAAATTGTAAAATTAAAACCCAACCCGGCTTTGTTTCTTCTTCTTCTTTTCTCCAAAAGGCAAAGCGCCATTTTTAAAAGGAAAGAAGTAAATTTCTCCCTCTTTCACTCCTAATTCAACTCAAACTCTCCCATAAATTCAAAAAGGTGATCCTAAAAGCTGCAAACCGAAATTCTTCACACTTTATTCCGCTCTTTTGATAAGAAAATAACTCGATCATCAAAGGGTAAGCTTTCTTTCCTCACTATAAGTCCTTTGCTTGGATAAAACTGAGGTAGGTTCCGATTTTGACTAAACCTCAAAATTATGGAACCGTAAATGAATGTGTGGTAGATCTATAGTGTGTAGTAGGCACGAACTTTAACAATCTGGAGCTTTAGGTTGAAATTTTTTTATCAAACGGTTTAAAACTAAGGAGGGAGTTTTGGATAAAATAAAACCTATTTCCCAGTGAGTACGAGTGAATCTACGGATCGTAATTTAGTTCACGGACTGTAAATCCACTCATACTATTGGTCTCTCACAAGATAGCTTCTAATGGATGAACTACAACTCACATGATGAACCGTAGTTCCAAACTACAACACGTCATATAACTCGTGGTCCCTAGAACCAAAATTCTTAAAATGCTTACCCACAGGATCAGAACCATGACTCATACGATGGATCCATGGTTCTGAACCACGGTTTGTCAAGTAGGATGTAGTTTCTGATGCTAAATCTTGTGATTAAAACCATGAATTAGTTTATGAGCCATAGTATTATTTTACTGGCCGTGGACCGATCCGTGGATGTTATTTCTGTTGTGCCTTGATAATTTGTACTAACAAATTCTACCCCATAGGTACCATGCCAATAAAGAACAACCCGAAGAAGGTAGCAGCTCAAAACTCAGAGGTTGCCATTAGAAAAAATTGGCAAATTCTAGGTGATTCCTCCGAGTCAGAGGAAAGTGGATTTGAGGAAGTATACACTATAGATTCTGATCCAAAAGCAGTACCTCAGACCACTCAGAAGAGAGCAAAGGTCCAGGCATAGACCACCCTTCCTCAATCTGAAGAGAGAGAGGGTGAGTCTGGTTTATCACCTCAGGAGAGCGGTACTGGAGAGTCTGAACCTGGAGAGGCTACAACTTAGGGTAGCAAGAAAGATGCAGGTTCAGAGTAAACCTCAGAAAGTGCTAGCCATAGTGCTAGTAAGAGTGCTAGAAAATTCGGCAATGGGGTTCCTGCTGCAACAGTTCCCCAACCTAATGAGCCTACCCCCATTTCCCCTACATTAAGATGCAAAACCACCGGCATTATGGATAGAGTGAGATGGGCCATAGAGGGAACTTCCTGGTTGTTTTATGAGTGCTTGCCATTTAATGAGAAAGAGCACCCACAGCGCAGTATACATGAAGAGGTTGAGATAATATCTATTGTATTGAATGATATGGCTGACATCAAAGATCTGTATGATTACTATGGTTTCCAGTGGATGAGTCAGCAGGGTGGTCCTTAAAATCTGATTCTAGTCCGTGAGTTCTATGCAGCTTATGTTGCCACTGATGTGTCGCCATTTTACGGCACTTTCGACTCCTTTTAACTAAGAACAATCGTACGTTTTCAAGCAACCGTTGTCGTTTTTGATGTTTTTATGTTATATTTGTAGGAAATGGAGACAAACACGGAAACGGAAGGAAATACGAGCAAAAAGACATTCTGCCTAAGAGTGACGGCCTGAGTGACGGTCCGTCAAACATGTGATGGTCCGTCACATGTGACCGTCAAGTAGAGAAAGTGTACTGCCTAGGAGTGACGGCCGCCGTGACGGTCCGTCAAGGTGATGACGGTCCGTCACAGAGATCGTCAGGTTGAGCTACACCACTGCCTTGTGGTGACAGCCAAGGCGACGGTCCGTCAAGGTGGTGACGGTCCGTCACCCCAAGCCGTCAAGTTGAGACAGTCGGTGACACAGAATCCGAGAGTTTTTGGGTTTACTTCCTGGACTCCTATAAATACCCTATGTTAGGTTTATTTTAATTATCATTGATATTATTCATTCAATATACAATAGTTCTCCCAATAGTTTTAGGAGTTTTTGAGCGAGTTTTGAGAGAGGAAACGCGCTACACCCGGTTTCCTTCTCCTAAATTTTGTTCTTGATTCGTTCTTGGGATCTTTGGTTTCTTGTTCTTGGAATAATTTTGAGCGAGTTTTGAGAGAGGAAATGCGCTACACCCGGTTTCCTTCTCCTAAATCTTGTTCTTGATTCGTTTTTGGGATCTTTGGTTTCTTGTT
Organism: Jaltomata sinuosa; assembly: GCA_003996215.1. Lineage (NCBI taxonomy): Eukaryota > Viridiplantae > Streptophyta > Magnoliopsida > Solanales > Solanaceae > Jaltomata > Jaltomata sinuosa. The sequence continues at coordinate 27,716 of QJPP01004324.1, forward strand.
CTTGGAATAATTAAAGATTGTTCTCAATACATTGTAAGGATTTCTTTTCTTTATTATGCATATGACTTTCTTTTATTCTTCTACTAGCATGAGTAACTAAACCTCCCACAACTAGGGTTGTGGGAGCCATGGCTAAGGTATCGAGATAGATTCCGGGTAGCGGGTTCAATATGTATGTTGTCACGTTGTTAATCATTCGTTATTTAACGTTTTCTAGTGGTTGCAAACATTAGAACACTCCTAGGTTTAATTTGCTTGAGTAAAGAGATTAAAACCGGGAAACTTGATTAACAACAAGGATTCGAGACTACTAACTCTCGTCTAATGATTAATGCTGTAACTAGATTAATCTACTTGATGTTTAGGATTGAAATCTAAAAAGCACATCTTTTCGAGGTCGAGAGAATAGAAAAGGAAATTTGTTTATTTGGTCGAGAGACGTTTAGACGATACCATTGCTGCAATCACATCGTGACACGCATATAAAAAGAACCCGATTAAGCCTAGGATCGACATTGTTACTAACGCCATGGTAAACACTTCCCTAGTTCATTCTCCTATTGATTATCATTCATACGTTAATTGTTCGTTTTGTTTACGCATTGTTTACACAAAACACCCCCTATTTACCGAAAACTATTGACGACTAGTCACATACTTCACTAAAGGCTTAATCTTCACCATATTCTCTGTGGGATTCGACCCCAACCTTTGTTGGGTTCTATATTTGACTACGACCGCTTACGCTTCGTTAATTCGAGGTGTAGTTTGGGCTTTATCAGCCACCTTGACCAATATGTGTGAAAAAGGGAAGAGTCCAAAGTCGCAGCCAGCATTAGATAGAGTGCAAGTCCGAGGGATCCAGGTTGACATCTTAGAGTACACCATCCATCACTTCATTTATGGCCCAAACTATGTGGCACCAGCAGCTCAACCAGACATGGATGTCCACTTGGAGCAGCATAGATGTAAGCAAACACCTTTTAGGTGGATTGCTTTGGCTATTACTAATGGGAACCTACTGTGGCTGACAACTTAGATTGTGAAAATCACTAAGGCATCATTGAGCATGGCATGCATGTTTTGGTAGTCTATGGTATGACACTGGTTGGTATCGACTTCTGCAGACAACACATTGACTCCAGACTGGGCAATTTTTGTTGCAGCCATCATGTCCAGGTATGACATTATTATTTCCTGCATCATCACGGAGGAACTCAAGGAGCATGGTTTGCGGCCATCGACATCCATACCATTCCCTTACCTCGTCACTTAGTTATGTCAAGTAGCTGAGGTGCCCAAAATTGTGGGAGTTGATCGGATCATACAAGCTACTAGATTTCAGGATATTACTCTGTTTCAGGATACGGCTAACCCTGTGGCAAGGGGTAGAGCTCATTCGGCCGTATCCAGAAGCAATGTATTCCCAGAGCCAAGTGGAGATATGTCAGATGATGCGTTAGTGGTGTTTGATGAGAATGTTGCCCATACATCTACTCCTTCTACTGCTACACCTGACTCGTCCACATCAACACAGTCTGCTTCATCTAATGAGCAGGGTCTTTCCTTCCTCTTCACTAGTGAGATTTTTAGCAAGGTAGCTAAAGAAGATTTTCATGCATATGAGTAGATTAAAAAAATTTCCAACTTTGTAAAATCGTTGATCCATAGAGAGATAGTTGATGTTGTTGCCCCTATTCAAATTTCAATTGATATGATCAATGACCATTTGGACAGGTTAGAGATTAGGGTGAATGCGCGGTTGCATAATCTGACTGTTTTGGACCTTACTGTTATATTGGTTGAGCTTGCAAAAGCTTGAGCTGACATTGATGCAATCAAAAGCAACAACTATTAGTGCTCCCACATATTCAGATTCCACCAGTTGGGAATGTGGAGGATGCGTCTTTCATTGACTTGCTTGCAAATTCTCCTCCTCGTGAATCAACTGGAACTGAAATCAAGCCTATCAAAAAGAGAAAGAAAAGAGATAAGAGGGTTCAGAAGGAGGAAGCGGATGACTCATTGAGCCCAAAATCATTGAAGCATAAGGAAGATAGGGACGAGAAGAAGAGAAAGAAGAGAGAATCGGAGGTTCTTAAAGAATCCCAAGCCATCCAATAAATTTGCATTAATTCCATTAGTATTGGTGGCTCGAAAAGTGGTTTTGCGGTCACTACAGAGGAACCATCTTTAGAACCTATTGTGGGAATGAGTGTTGATGATGCTACTCGAACAACTTCTACTATTGAGTGGACTGTGAAGGCAGCCTTGAATGTTGAGAAGAATATGGGCACCGATCCAGCAGGCCTGACTACTACACATGACGACCATGCTTAGGCGTCACAGGTATGTCTTCTATCCCTTGTTTAGTTGTTTTAATTCGTTGGGGACATTGCACAACTTTTTTTGATGGGGTGGGGGTAGCTTAGTCATCTGGTATTTTGTAGAGTGTTTTGGTGAAGTCTTAGTAGTGAAAACACTCGCATCATGCCATGACATTAAATCAGGCACTACATGGAAGGCAACCCATGAGGGTATCTAAAAGGTACCCACGTCCTTAGGGTTTTTTTACCTGTTTTCTTTACCTAAGGACTTTTAATTTCTGTTAAATGGGAATGTTTAGAATAGGATGTGTGTTTAAATAAGAAAAGTATAAATTGAATGCAACCATGGTCTTATTTTGAGAAAATTTTGCAAAAAATGGAGACGCCTCTAAATTTTGTGCAATAATTGATAGGATTGACCTTGATGAATCTGTAAATGACAGTATGCATATGACTGTGATAAGTAGATTAAGCTAAAGCATGAACTGATAGTTAGCTAATATGTAGTCTAAACTCTATGCCATGTGTTAGTGAGTTGCCTTCTATCTGTTCTTGATATGCTGTATCAATCTAGAACTTGCCTGGTTAGTCTTGTTGTGGTTGTAGAATGGTTTGGTTAGGATATGATCATAGGCCTTTTTTGAATGAGTCCACTTAAGTCAAATGACCTACCAAATAAAATTATTATTTCCTTTGATCCCTAAATTTGAGCCTAAGTTAACCCCTTTTGTTGTTAGCGTGTTCACCTTCCCTGTTTTCTATAAATCTTTGTTTTGGCCCTAGTCCCTTCATGGACATTGTGCACCTCAACTCAAGCTAAATGCCTAAGTTGAGGGTGGCTACTATAAGGGTAGATAGGAAGTTTTGGGTATGAAAATATTAGGTTAGTGTTAAAAAGAGGAGAGAATGAGTGTGGTTTGTGTTCTACAAAAAAAAAAAAAAAAGAAAGAAAGAAAGAAAAAAAGAGTAAAAAAATGAAAAGATTGAAAAACAAAGGTGCAAAAGTGCAATAAAAGCCACACCCGAAGCTTGATAAAAGCGAAAAGGTAACAAGAAAGGAGAATAAGGGAGGAAACCTTTGAGGTCTGAAAAGTGGATAATAAAGAAGTAATTGTAGTGTCAAGGAGAGCGTAGTCACTGTTACTGTAACACCCTAGAAATTTTAAGCCTAGATTTGAATCATTCATCATGTATTGTTAGACCTAAACTAGATGAATATTCTAAGAATCTAAGTATTTATATCAATTCCTAAGTTTTGAAGAAGTGGTAGATGTGAATCGAAGTCACAAAGGATCCCTAGCTCAAAGTTAAGTTGAAAACCCTTCTACCGATTTAGTTTTCATGTATGTTCTTACTAGGATCAACTTCAAACGATCATAGCTCCTAGAATATAGAGAGTTAGGTGGCCTACTACCTACCAAATTAAAGGTATCTGAATTATATTTCCAACACCATAAACCTTTCATTGATACAAGTCCAGAGTAAGACGTTAGGGATATTTTAGTAAAGCACTCTCAGCTGTCAAAAGCTGACGGGCTGGCCAACGGGCGTGGCTCATTCTGACAGGCTGGCCGATGCCCGTAGGAACCAACCAGTGAGCCATTTTGGCCCCCTATAAGGCCCACGATTGGGTCCAACGGCCCATGGGAACCACGACGTCCCATGGGAAGCCCTGTCCGGGGACTTTTCTGCTTTTTTTCAGCATTTAAGTTGGGGGTAGTTTAGTCCTTTCCTTACCTCAGGTCTTTCCCCTCATCTTTTAAACACCTAAAAGGGGTTATTCCTCATAGCAACATCACTCTGTATCTAAATAATTCCCTCAAGAGTCTAAGGCAAGGTACCTAGGGATTCAAGCAAGCAAGATCATAGAAGCTCAAGCAAGGAAGTCTCTCAAGAGTTTTCTTTCAGATTTCTTCTCCAAGTCTCCACCTCCAACCTTAAGTATTCTTCTCCAAGCTTCATCCCCAAAGTTCTAGCTAGGAGTTTTTCATGTTTCAGATATATGGGTATTCAACAATGGGTTTCCTTCACCCTTGTGCCCAAAATCCCTAATTCTATTTTGATTTCATGAATCTTCAAATTAGGGTTCTTAACCAATTCTTATAGGTTTTGCTATAAAGTATCTTCTCATGATTTGAATATGAAATTTCTATTAAATTGCATGGCTTTGCATGTGTTTTTACATATGAACTCTTATTTCATGGATTGAAGACTAGTCATGGAAAATTCTACATGCATGAATTGATTTAAAGCAAATTTGGGTATTTGATAGCATGATTTTCATGAGTTTTCAAGTAACTGCATGTCTAGATCCTATGTTCTATGAAAATGTGTATTATGAAATTGAACTAGAGTCATGCAAATTTTACAAGTTATGAAGTATGCAAATTTCACAGGTTATGAAGTATTATGCAAGACAAGACACCCAATGTACCATCAATGCTCATGAATCATTTTCTAAACTAAAATTCATGAGTATTATGAAGATCCGGGGTATGAACATGTTATGAATAAGTTTGGCATCCAGATATGTCACATGTATATGAGCTTTATGTTATATATTTTGGGAGTAATATTTAGCACCAAGCGATAAGGGTTCAGATAACCCAAGTCCAAAACTACATTGTCACCGTAGGTTGCCCTCCGTGGCTTATGACATGATCCTTATGAACATGGTTCTAACTTTGGCCGATTAGTGGCGAGTTTTTTTTAGCAGTTTTTACTTAGTTTCCTTAGGGTATTTTAGACTTTTTCCCACCTTGCTTTTAAATCCACTACTAAGTTGTTTTAGTATCTTTTAAGTGGGATTTAAAGGAAGTTACGACTAAATTCTCTCATTCTCTCAATTAGAAATCCTAAGTCAGAAAAGAAAATAAAGAAGAGTGTTCTGTCAAGCTTCCAACTAGGGTTCTTCTCCAAATCATCCAACCTTCCAAGCTTCAGTTCAAGATTCTCCAATAAATAGGTATGTGGGATTTCAATGAGGGTTTCCTTTCACCCTCATGCCTAAAGTTTCAGATTTTCAGTATGATTTTACAAGTTATGATTCTAGGGTTCTTATCCAAATATATGTTTCACTATGAATTTGATTTCTTGATGATTCAACATAACTACTACCCTTAATAGATTGATTTTTACATGAATTCTTGCAAATAGATTTCAAAACCCAAGATTTTTGGGAGAAGTAAGTTTTAGCCTGATTTTACAGATATTTTGTTAGAATCTCTAGAATTTAGATGAAACAGACTTAGCATGGATTTACAGCATCTTCTGCATGAATTAGCTTTCTTTTTAAAGAACTTAGCATAAAATTATAGTATTTCCACATGAATTAACTTCTCTTTAGAATTTAGCCTAATTAGTAGCTCTCAATTTTAAAGCATGAAATTACCTAGTTATCGGCATACAGCTTTTTAGAAAAATAGAATACTTTCAGTCTCAGTATTATTTTACATTCTCAGAAAGTAAGTATTTTGAGCTATCCAGTATGTCAGTTTATTTATTTATTAATATTCAGTTGGAAGTAGACTTAGCACCGAGCAGATGAGGGAATGAAGGCTCACCTATCATTTTAGGTTGAGACCTTTAGCAGCAGTCCCTAAGTCCCAGAACTAAGGTGCCACCATAGGTTATATAGGGGTCACCCATCAGTTAAGGCTTGACACCCTAGTCCCTTGTTGGACATCAGATTTGTAGATCCAGGCCAAAAAATATTTGTACCCTTGGCAAGGTATGAACACCCTCCCAACCAGGGTTATAGGTTGGCCCCATAGTTAGCTCAGGTTGGGGTATGCCGGTTAATAATAGCTCCCACAGTTCATATTCATTATTGCATGACCTTGTATTCAGTTATTCAGTTCAGTTAAGTATTATACAGTTGCATGTTTATATATACTTGGTCATTGCATCAGCTTATATCTTTCATCCTGCATTCAGTACAGTATATCAGTATTTTCAGCATGCTCGGTAGAAAAAATTCCCCTAGGGATTTACTTTTGGCATGACTCGTGGTTTTCAGCTCAGTTTCACTATTTCATGACTTACAAACATCATTCATCTTTTTAGTCCATGGATCTCCAAGTAATAGCTTTGCTTATCTTTAAACATTTTGATCTCACAGTTACAGTTCAGAAACATGATTTACATTTTCTTCAGTAAAACATCTTATGTTCTACAGTTTGACTTATGCATCTTCATATATCTATACTTAGTCTAGTTTTTACCCATGCTTTCAGTATACACGTATTTCTCATGATTTCAAAGTCAGATCATTATCTCACATGCTCAGTACATTCAAAGTACCAATCGCATACTTTCTTGTACTGCATCCTTTTGATGATGCAGGTTTTAGAGCTAGCTCCCAGGATCATGGTCAGATAGATTGCAGCCTCCAGTCAGCAGGGAACAAGTTCTCTTTTTTTGAGAACTCTAGTCAGTTAGTAGTTTTAGTAGTTAAGTCAGTTATTATACATTGATGTATGATTGTTGGGGGTCATATCCCGGCTAACTGTAGTCAGTGTTAGTAGAGGCTTCATAATTAGGCAGTCAGTCAATTGTATCATTTTTCAAATGAGTTGTATTTTAGTTTATAAAACTTTAGTTTATTATAGTACTCTTCGAGAGCTCATCATATGTTTTAGCGTCCACATAATATATTTAAGTTTATCTATTTATATTTAGTTGCACATGTATTATGCCAGCCAGAAGGGTTATCTTAGGATCACTTGTGGTCTCAGGTCCCGTGTTACGTCCAGGGTGTAGGCTCGGGGGGTGACAAACTTGGTATTAGAGCGTAGAGTTCAAGTGTTCTAGGGTATCTGTGAATCCGTGTCTAGTAGAGTCTTACTTATGGGTGTGTTGTGCACCACATTTATAATCAAGAGGCTATAGGGCATTTAGGAAATGTTTCCCTTCATTCATACTCCAGATCATGCAGTAAAGTTGTTCCTTCAAAAACCTATGCAGATTCGTGCGTTAATCTAATTCCTCCAATCATGCCTCATATTTGAGGTGGCGGGAATAGTAAATTTCAGATTTCTATTAGTGAGATTCTCTCAGATAGAACCATCAGAAATTTAATAGACTCCAAAAGGGCTTGATCGGAGCCCACTAGTGCATTAAGTCTACTGATTCAAAAGCATGTTCTATTTTCCACTCGTGCGGTTCAGCCTACAGTAGGGTGTGCTCTCAGACCCTCTTCTAGAAACTTTACTATGAATGGCACCTTAGCCAAAAGGTATAGTTGTGTAAGCGCTTGGGTAGTGTAGTCAATTAACAGTTAGTGTGAATTGAGATGTTAAGGTCCATAAGTAGAAGAATAACCCCAAAACTAGATGTACAAAACCAAAAGTATAGTAGCTATAAGATGAGGATGATGATGCTAGTCTTATAGAATTGACCTATTAGGCTTGACATAATGTATGCAGAGAATTAAGTTGATTAATTTGCAATGAGTACAGTGGTGTAAGTAAGATGTATATATGACCCCTAGACGAATTGGTAGATTGTGACTAAGTCATGCAATAAAGGAGAGGGACCTTAAGCATTAGAAAGGTAGATATATACCCAGAGTAGTATGTTGTTGCATGACATTCAGGAGGTCATAGATAGACAATGTTGAGTCCTTTAGCATGGTTATAATCTATTTGATTTTGGTGGATATGAACTTAGAGATATGATGCTAGTAGATGAATAAGCAAAGGTCAGATTGCTAAATGTTAGAAGAAGTAGTTATATACCCCAGTACGAGTATGAGTCCTCTAGTGATAGCCATAAGGGTAAAGAGGAAGCTAAGAAATGCCTCAGAAGAAGACCTAGAAAGGGTTTAGCATCTTCAGTTATAGCTTATCAGGGAGATTTTAGTGTCCAGGAATACAGTGATACCCCAACCTTACAAGAGTTAGTTTATTATAGACTAGTTTGGGAGAGAGATTCGTAGACTTAGAGGGGTGATGTTTAAGCTAAAGGGGAGATGATAGAATGAAGAACCAAGTCAAGTCTTGTGACTCAACTAGTATAGAATTCTAGAAATGGCTATGATGGGATATCGATCCATTGTTATTCCAGCGGATTTCCTAGCACTTCAGTAAAGACTCAGACGTATTTGTGAAATATTCATGACTAAGTTCATGTACTCTATAAAGATTCATGTCCATGCTCAGCTCCTAAAACAAACATAAATTTCTCCAGATAGCGATTCCAGTCTTACTCTATGATGCGATGAATTCCAGCCTTATGCCATGAGACTCATTATATATGTAAACTCATGTCTCACAGTATTCTCAGTTTTATGTACTCAGTTCACTCCTCAAGATATGCATTAATGGCTAATGAAATCATGATACATCATGTATATGCTCAAACCAGATTTCTTGAACAGTTCATGCTTATGATTTCCTTACTCTAACCATGATTCTTATGTCTAGAATTTGAGACACTCATGCCTTTGCACTTGACTTATCAGACCTCGCCATGAGTGGCTAGATCATGCTAAGTATAAGTCAAGACCGATTAGTATTCCTTCATTCATGATGCTCATGCTCCCACTCTATTTCTATAGTGACCTTGGCTTATGTTGTCATAACTGTTAGCGGAGGAAGCTAAGTAGTAGCCTAGATAGGAAGTACTAGATTTTCCTTTTTTTGGTGTCCCTTTGTATAAGTTCTTGCAGTTGCAGATTCTAGATATGCAAGGGAAGAGTAGATAAGTCTCAGGTAGTATCATCTACAAAGAAATCATAAGGTGATCATAGTGATAGGTTTGAATCTCATGATGAAATACATGTGGGCCTTTTCTTTGTGCGACTAGTGGCCCATTGATTAGAGATTAAGGTTAGTTGATTTTCGTGATAAGAAGGAATACCATTCTTGGGAGATAACTCCAGATACAAGAGATTATGTCGAAAAAGACTTGAACATGGTAAAAGCAGGTAGTTAGGCTGAGACCTTAGCATCTCAATGTGCGTTGCTGAGAATTTTAGTTGCAGATGGTAAGTGTGGTATTCAGAGGAGTTAGTGTAGTTGAAGTGTGTGCCTAAGCTTAAAGGTGGTCAGCTGTATTGTTTAAGGGAGGAATAGTCTTGTTCTTACTCCTTATTCAGGGTTCTCATACCTTATGTCTAGTAGCTTCAGCTAGCAAGATAGTAGATTCCTCATATCAAATCAGTTCAGACCTGCCGGTAATCATCCCTAAGGCCAGAAGGCCATACATTCAGATCAATCCAGTCCAGGGTAGTAAGTTCAATTTTGAAGAGAATAGTGTTCTCATATAGATACTCCTCTCAGTTTTATGTTCCTTTCAATTACTGTTATTTCTAAGATTGCATTCGTTCTTTATGAGTTTCAGCAAAGTCCCTACTCTCACTCCAAACCAGTTATCATGTTGGATACTCAGTTTTATGTACTATCATTGTTCTTCTGCTCTTAGTATGCATATATGCCTCATCAACCCACCTCAATTTATATTTCAGTCAGAAATCATTTACCATGTAAGTAATCCAGCTTTTAGAACTCAGTCGGGATTGCACCTCTTTCCCCACAACCTCAGCCTAGTTAGTCTTTATTCAAGGATGAATGATCCCAAGGGGGGGATATTGTAACACCCCAAAAATTCTAAGCTAAGACCCGAATCTCTTTTCATAGGTGTCATGATCAATTCCTTAATGTGGTAAGTGTTTTGGATATGAATCATGTTCATAAGAAACTCCTATAAGCAAGTTAAGTTGAAAGCACCCCAGCCAAAGATGTTTTCATGTAAGACTAAACTAGGGTCAACTTCAAATGATCATAACTCCCTGAATATAAAGAGTTAGGTGGCCTAGTACCTACTAAATTAAAGATCTTCGAGTCTTCTTTCCAACACCATTGACCATGTATTAATATGAGTCCAGAGTAAAAAGTTATCAATATTGTACTAAAATATGTATGTCTGTCAAACTAACAGACAGAAACCACGAGAGGAATCCACGGCTCGTGGATCAAACCACGGACTATGGATTGCACTTATGGAAATCAGTCCTGTAAATTAATTTATCACCTGAAAACCACGAGGGGGTTCCATGGGTCATGGAATGATCCACGGGTCATGAAACCAACTCGTGGAAATCAGTTCAGAGGCCAGAAAAGTGGTCTGAGAACCACGACCTCAATCCACGAATTGTGATCCATTCTACTGGTCATGGTTCATACGCGTGGAACCCTATGGCGAGTTTTTTTCAGCCATTTGTACTTAGTTTCCTTAGGGGTATTTTAGACTTTTCCCACCTTGATTTTAATTCCAGTACTAAGTCATTTTAGTTAAGTGGTATTTAAAGGGAGTTACGACTAAATTCTCTCATTCTCTCAATTAGAAATCCTAAGTCAGAAAAAGAAAAGAAAGAAGAGCGTTTTCTTAAGCTTCCAACTAGGGTTTTTCTCCAAAGCATCCAAACCTCCAAGCTTCAGTTCAAGATTCTCCAGTAAACAGCTATGTGGGATTTTAATGAGTGTTTCCTTTCACCCATATGCCCAAAGTTTCAGATTTTCAGTATGATTTTACAAATTATGATTCTAGGGTTCTTATCCAAACATATGTTTCACTATGAATTTCATTTCTTGATGATTCAACATAACTACTACCCTTAATAGAATGATTTTTACATGAATTCTTGCAAATAGATTTCAAAACCCAAGATTTTTGGGAAAAGTAAGTTTTAGCCTAATTTTACAGATATTTTCTTATAATCTCTGGAATTTAGATGAAACAGACTTAGCATGGATTTACATCATCTTATGCATGAATTAGCTTTCTTTTAAAGAAGTTAGCATAAAATTGTAGTAATTCCATATGAATTAACTTCTCTTCAGAATTTAGCCTAATCTACTAGTTGTAACACCCCAGAATTTGATCCAGCTTTTAAACTTAGAAAATCTAAAGATTTTGACTTTTCTAGGAATTACAGGTCCAAATCATGGACCGTGGTTTGAACCACGAGTCGTGAAATGAACCCATGGTTCTATTCTGCAGGATGAGTCTCTGGTCTGAGAAACACTAGTGGGTTCTACAGACTGTGATTCACTCTATGGTCCATCTTGTCCACTCATAGACTCAAAACCAGAGGTCTACCTTATTCCCAGAAACCACGAGTGAACATTATGGGCCATAGTTCATTCTACAGACCGTCCTGTTGACTTGTAGATCCTCTTCAGCAGCTTGACCATTGGGTCAGGAATTACAGATTGGGTCTATGGATCGTAGTTTCTTCTATGGTCCATCCTATTGACCTGTAGAAGTTCTTCTACAGGATGGTGAGTTGGCCAGGAACCACGAGTGGAAACCACGAGCCGTGGTTCAGTCTATGACTCGTGGAATCCATCCGTAATTCCTGAAGCTGACTTTTTAGTAGTTTTTTCCTAATTAAATCCTAGGGGTATTTTTATAATTACCCACCCTTTTAACTCCTAAGTGAGGCTATTTTGGCCACTTTTAGTAGGGTTTCTACTCTTATTAGCCTAAGTCTCTCATTATCCCTCATTCATCTACCGAATTGGGAAAAGGAACTCCTTCAAGCTCCAACTTCAAGCCTCCTCTTCTTTTCAAATTTCAGTTGGGTTAGCTTCAATTAAAGTATGTGGGTATTCAATAAGGGGATTCTTTCACCCTTCTTCTTTTCAAATTTCAATTGGGTTAGCTTCAATTAAAGTATGTGGGTATTCAATGAGGGGATTCTTTCACCCTTATGCCCAAAACCCCAATTCTTATTAACTGATTTTATGAATTTCGAATTAAGGTTCTTACCCAATTGTCATGGGATTTTCTATTAAGTATTTCTCATGATTCTTCAATAAATTCTAAGTTTAATTTCATGATTGACATGGGTTTTGCAATTGATTATTTGCCTAATGATTTGAAGGCTAACCCTAATTAAATTTTGCATGCATGGCTTAATTTAAGGACAATTGCATGCATTGATATTTTGACCTCAAGTATTTATGAAATTGCATACCAAATTCTTCAAGTTATGAATTTAGAAAGAAAAGTGAATTATGGCTATGCTAAGCATTAAGACTTATGATTTGAACTTGCATGACATTAGATATGTCCTTATATTTTTTAAACAGATTTGACATCTGATATGTCACAAGTATATATATGAGCTATACGTATGCATATTTTGGGAGTAGTATTTAGCACCGAGCGATGAGGGTTTGATTACCCAAGTGCAAAACTATGTTGCCAGCATAGATGAAAAGGGTCCTCGTTAGTTGAGAGTGTCTCCTCAGGAAGATGGGTCCATGTTAGTTGAGAGTGTCCCCATATGAAAATGGTTCCATACTATGATATATATAGTACCCTGTTCCTTGGCAAGGTTCGGGGTACCTTTGCCAACTAGGGTTATGTAGTTGGATTTCATGTAGCTTACATAGTCTATTGTCGGTTATAAGAAACTCCCGTACGAATGTTTTTAAGTCTTATGCTTTGATATCTTTTACCTTATGTTTAAAATTATGATTTTCTCATTACTTCTCTTTTATGCATGATCTCGGCCTTAACTATGTTTTTAGCATGTTTTGATTTCATTTATGCACATCTCTCATATATTTAGTACATCTTATAGTACTGACGCATATCTTGTGTTGCATCCTTTGATGATGCAGATTCAGGATCATCTCCTTAGGCTAGTGGTTAGACATCGTTAGAGATCTAGCTTCCATTGGTGAGTCCTCATTATTCGAGGGCTAGTGTTAGATTTATCTCTTTATGTTGTTTTCTTTAAATTTTTGAGTTAGTTGGGGTCTTGTCCCATCAACTCTTATGTTAGACTTAGAAGCCTCAGACATAGCTAGTTTATATTCCGGATTGGTATTCTGTAGAGCTTATCCCATTTCAGTTTATGGATTTGTATCTTTATTATGTATGCTTCCGCTATGTTTTTTGTATCTAAGTATGCTATGACCAAGGGTTAACTTGGGACACTTATGGTCTCGGGTCCTGTGTTACGCCTAGGGGGTAGCCTCGGGGTGTGACAAACTTGGTATCAGAGCCTTAGGTTTAAGAGTTCTAGGGTGTTTGAAGCCGCATCGAGTAGAGTCTCTTTCATATGTGTGAAGTGCGCCACACTTATGAGAGATAAGTTATGCGATATCTTAGGAAAAGTTCACTTATTTCATGATCAGTATCGTGTGATAGAGTTTAACTTTGTTACTCCTCTAATCCATTCTTGGTACGTTTCAGATTATGCCTCCTCGTCATGCTATGCCTCACTAGGCCAATGCTCAAAATGATAATCCTCAAATTCCAGACCCCGAGGTCACAAATGCGGAGTTCATAAATGGCATCCACATGCTAGCTCAGACTGTGGACGCCCATGCCAACCAGCAGACTCCTATCCCCATCAATTCTCAAGGTGAAGTAGCGGCCCAAGTTTGAGATTTTGTTCGCATGAACCTACCTAAGTTATGGGGTTCAAAAGTTGGTGAGGATCCACAAAATTTCTCAGATGAGGTAAAGAAGATCTTTGGTGTGATGCAAGTGGGTGGTGTTGATTGTATTGAGATAGCTTTCTATCAACTCAAGGACATGGCTCACATTTAGTTAACACAATGGAAGGATGCTAGAGCTAGGGACATGGTCCCTATGGCTTGGGAATGCACTAGTTCTTCCCGAGGGAGTTGAGGCAAGCTAAGTTTGAAGAATTTGTGAATTTGAGGCAAGGTTCTATGTCGGTTCAGGAGTACGGGTTGAAGTTCACCCAGATATCTAATTATGCTCCTTTCATGGTGGCTGACCCGGGGGAGGAGATGAGTAAGTATGTTTATGGAGTGTCAAATTCGGTGAAGAAAAAGTGTAGGTCCGCGATGCATTTGGGTGACATGAATATTTCCCGAGTCATGACTCATGCTCAATAGATCGAGGGAGACAAGATGAGGGAGAAGGCAAGAAAGAACGAGAGGGTTAGGTCAGAGAGCTCAGGTTTTAGCCATTAGAAGTCCGGGGGCAGATATTGGTCTTCAATTTAGAAGAAATCATCAAGCCCCATTCATTCTTCAGCTAGTGCTCCTATCCAAGCCCCCAGTCCTCATTATGATCAGACTAGTAGAGGAGTTGGTTCCTATTCACAGGGGAGTGTTACAAAGGGTGCTTCTTACCCTTCATGCAACAAGTGTGGTAGAAGTCATCTTGGAGAGTGTTTAGCTGGTTTGGGTGGATGCTTTGGATGTGGTCAGGTTGGACACAAGATTAGGGATTTCCCTTCAGCTAATAAGGGACAGGGAGGTAGTAGGACTCAGCCTGCCCCTGTAGCATCAGGAGGTCGATCGGCCCTGCAGGTCACTACTTCTAGTTTTGGTGGTCAGTGCTAGAACCTCCTTTATGCTATGTCCTCTCGTCAGGACTAGGAGAGTTCACTGGACATTGTTACTGGTATGTTGAAAGTCTTCTCTCTCGATGTGTATGCATTATTAGATCTGGGTGCCTCCTTATCTTTTGTGACCCCTTATGTTGCTTGTAAGTTTGAGATTTGTTTTGATCATCTTTTAGAAGATTTTTGTGTTTCTACTCCGGTTGGCGAGTCAGTCCTAGCCAAGAGAATCTATCAAAATTGCCCTATTTTAACCCTTCATAGAGTCACTTCAGCGGATCTAGTAGAGTTGGAGATGACTGACTTTGATGTTATTCTTGGTATGGATTGGTTGTATGCTTGTTATGCCTCCATTGATTATCGAACTCGAGTCATCAATTTCAAATTTCCAAATGAACCTATCTTAGAGTGGCAAGGTAGCCCTCCATCCTTGAAAGGTTATTTCATATCTTATCTTAAGGCTAGAAAGATGATTTCTAAGGGTTATGTTTATCATATAGTTTAGGTTATGTACACGGAGTCTGAGACCCTATCTCTTTAGTCATTTCTTGTTGTGAATGAATTTCTAGAAGTTTTCCTTGATGAATTGCCTGGAGTCCCTCCCGAGCGGGAGATTGACTTTGGGATAGATTTTCTACCAAATATGAATCCTATCTCTATTCCTCTCTATAGAATGGCTCTCACGGAGCTTAAGTATTTGAAGGATCAGTTGAAAGACCTCCTTGATAAGGGTTTTATCCGACCCGGCATCTCTCCATGGGGTGCTCCAGTCCTATTCATGGAAAAGAAAGATGGTTCCCTCCGAATGTGTATAGACTATCGTCAACTGAACAAGGTCACAATAAAGAATAAGTATCCCATTCCTAGGATTGATGACTTGTTCGATCAACTTCAGGGTGCTAGTTTTTTCTCCATGATTGACCTTAGATCAGGTTATCATCAGCTTCATGTTTGAGAGTGTGATATTCCAAAGACCACCAGAACTTGATATGGTCATTATGAATTTGTTGTGATGTCTTTTGGTCTAACAAATACTCACGCAGCTTTTATAGATTTGATGAACCGTGCGTTCAAGCAGTATTTGGATATGTTTGTGATTGTGTTCATCGATGATATCCTTATCTATTCTCGAAGTGAGAAGGAGCATGCGGACCATTTAAGAGTGGTGTTACAAACTCTCAAGGACTGGCAGTTATTTGCTAAGTTTAGCAAGTGTGAGTTTTGGATGCAATCTATTGCTTTTCTAGGTCATATTATGACTAGAGATGGTATTCCAGTTGATTCTCAAAAGATTGAGGTAGTAAGGAACTGGCCCAGAACCACTTCCCCATCTGATATTAGGAGCTTTTTGGGTTTGGTTGGTTACTACCGGAGATTTGTTGAAGGTTTTTCTTCCATTGCTGCCCCATTGACTCGATTGACTCAGAAGAAGGTTAAATTTCAATGGTCTAATTTATATGAGAAGAACTTTCAGGAATTAAAGATAATATTAACCACAGTTCCAGTGTTGGCTTTACTCGAGGGCCAAGATCACTTTGTTATGTATTGTGATGCTTCTAGGATTGGTTTGGGTTATGTGTTGATGCAGCATGGTAAAGTGATTGCTTATTCTTCAAGACAACTTAAGATTCCTGAGAATAACTACCCTACTCATGATCTCGAGTTAGCGGCCGTGGTGTTTTCCTTGAAGATTTGAAGACACTACTTGTATGGTGTTCACGTGGATGTATTTACCGATCGTAAGAGTCTTTAGTATGTGTTCACTCAAAAGGAATTGAATCTTTGTCAAAGGATATGGCTTGCTTCTTAAGGATTATGACATGAGTGTGCTTTACCATCCGGGTAAGGCCAATGTCATGGAGGACGCACTTAGTAGATTATCTATGGGTAGTGTGTCTTTGGTTGAGGACAGAAAGAAGGACTTGGCCAAGGATATTCATCAACTTGCTCGATTAGAAGTTTGCCTTATGGACTCGACAGAAGGTGGTGTTATTGTTCAAAATGGTTTCGAATCATCTTTGGTAGCTGAAATGAAGGCAAAGTAAGACAGTGATCCTATTTTGCTTCAACTAAAGGGTGCAGTCCATCAGCAAGAAGTTGAAGTTTTCTCCCAAGTAGAAGATGGTATGCTTCGTTATCAGGGTCGATTATGTGTGCCAGATGTAGATTGGTTTAGACAGCAAATTTTGGCTGAGGTTCATAGTTCCCGATATTTTATTCACCCTGGTGCCACCAAGATATACCAATGATCTATGGGAAGTCTATTGGTAGAATGGTATGAAGAGGGACATAGCCAATTTTGTGGCTAAGTGTCCCAATTGTCAGCAAGTGAAGGTAGAGCATCAGCGACCGGGTGGTATGACTCAGGATATTGACCTTCCTACTTGGAAATGGAAAGCGATCAATATGGACTTCATTATAGGTTTGCCTCGTACTCGAAGGCAACATGATTCGATTTGGGTGATTTTTGACCGGATGACTAAGTCATCCCAATTTTTGGTTGTTAAGACTATGGATTCAGCGGATGATTATGGCAGACTCTACATCCATGAGATATTCCGATTTCATGGTGTCCCATTGTCTGTCATTTCAAATAGAGGTACTCAGTTTACATCCTAGTTTTGGAGATTGTTTCAGAGCAAGACTCAGGTGAAGCTTAGCATAGCTTTTCACCCATAGACGGATGGCCAGGCAGAGCATACTATTCAGACTTTGGAGGATATGTTGAGAGCTTGTGTGATTGATTTCAAAGGTAATTGGGATGATCACTTACCTCTTATCGAGTTTGCCTACAACAACAGTTTTCATTCTAACATCCATATGGCTCCTTATGAGTTGGTAATTAGTTGGTTTGAGGTAGGTGAGGCCACTTTAATTGGTCCAAATTCTGTTCATGAGACTATGGAGAAGGTTCAGATCATTAGGGAGAGGTTAAAGACCGCTCAGAGTCATCAGAAATCATATGCGGATGTGAGAAGGAGAGAGTTGGAGTTTGAAGTTAATGATTGGGTAATTCTGAAAATGTCACCCTTGAAGGGTGTGATGAGATTTGTCAAGAAAGGGAAGCTTAGTCCCCGCTATGTAGGTCCTTATCGGATTCTGAGGAGAGTTGTTAGTGTTGCTTATGAGTTGGATTTGCCATCAGATTTAGAAGCGGTTCATCCGGTTTTCCATGTTTCTATGTTGAAGAAGTATGTTGGTGATCCGACCTTGATTGTCCCTTTGGAAGATGTGAATGTGAAGGACAACCTTACTTATGAGAAAGTTCCCGTGGAGATTCTTGACCGTCAGGTTCGGAGGTTGAGAAACAAAGAAGTCAATTTGGTAAAGGTTCTTTGGAGGAATCAGCTAGTTGAGGGACCTACTTGGGAAGCAGAAGCAGCCAAGAAAGATAAGTACCCTCATCTCTTTTCTTACGATCCAGTTTCAGCTTGAGGTAATAATTTCCTCCTTATTATGTCCCTCCGATTCTATTCCATCAGTTCCCCACCCCCCACCCCATGATTCTAGCATGCATTCATGTTTTCCAAAGTTAGTTCAGTCATGTTTTAAGTTGAAAAGATCAGTTTTCATGTTTACCCTTGAGTTTTCATGTTTTGATGTGTGGTTGGGTTGTTATCTCTCCAGTTTTCCTTGCTTAGTCTTCATTTGAGGATGAATAATCCCAAAGGGGAGATATTGTAACACCTCGAAATTTGATCCAGCTTTTAAACTTAAAAAATCTGAAGATTTTGACTTTTCCAGGAATTACTGGTCCAAATCACGGACTGTGGTTTGAACCATGAGGCATCAAATGAACCCGTGGTTCCAGTCTGTAGGATGAGTCTCTGGTCTGAGAACCACGAGTGGGTTCTACGAACCGTGATTCACTCTAGGGTCCATCATGTCAACTCATAGACTCAAAACCAGAGGTCTGCCTTATTCCTAGAAACAACGAGTGAACATTATGTGCCAAATTTCATTCTACGGACCGTCCTGTTTACTCGTAGCTCCTCTTCAGCAGCTTGACCATTGCGTCAGGAATTCTGGATTGGGTCTATGGATTGTAGTTTCTTCTACAGTCTATCATGTTGACCCGTAAAAGTTCTTCTTCAGGATGGTGAGTTGGCCAGGAACCACGAGTGGAAACCACGAGCCGTGGTTCAGTCTACGACTCGTGGAATCCATCCGTGATTCCTGAAGCTGACATTTTAGAAGATTTTTCCTAATTAAATCCTAGGGGTATTTTTATAATTACCCACCCTTTTGACCCCTAAGTGAGTTTTTTTTGGCAACTTTTAGTAGGGTTTCTACTCTTATTAGCCTAAGTCTCTCATTATCTCTGATTCATCTACCAAATTGGGAAAAGGAACTCCTTCAAGCTCTAAGTCTCCAGCTCCAAGTTCAAGTCTCCTCTTCTTTTCAAATTTCAGTTGGGTTAGCTTCAATTAAGGTATGTGAGTATTCAATAAGGGGATTCTTTCACCCTTATGCTCAAAATCCCAATTCTTCTAAATTGATTTTATGAATTTCAAATTAGGGTTCTTACCCAATTCTCATGGGCTTTTCTATTAAGTATTTTCTCATGATTCTTCAATAAATTCTAAGTTCAATTTCATGATTGACATGGATTTTGCAATTGATTATTTGCCTTATGATTTGAAGACTAACCCTAATTAAATTTTGCATGCATGGATTGATTTAAGGAGAATTGCATGCATTGATATTTTGACCTCAAGTATTTATGAAATTGAATGCCAAATTCTTCAAGTTATGAATTTAGAAAGAAAAGTGAATTATGAATATGCTAAGCTTTAAGACTTATGATTTGAACTTGCATGACATTAGATATGTCCTTATATTTTTCAAACAAATTTGACATCATATATGTCACAAGTATATACATGAGCTATACGTATGTATTTTTTAGGAGTAGTATTTAGCACCGAGCAATGAGGGTTTGATTACCCAAGTTCAAAACTATGTTGCCAGCTTAGGTGAAGAGGGTCCTCGTTAGTTGAGAGTGTCTCCTCAGGAAGATGGGTCCATGTTAGTTGAGAGTGTCTCCTTATGAAAATGGTTCTATGCTATGATATGTATAGTACCCCATTCCTTGGCAAGGTTCGGGGTAGCTTTGCCAACTAGGGTTATGTATTTGAATTCCATGCAGTTCACATGGTCTATTGTTGGTTATAATAAACTCCCGTACGAATGCTTTTAAGTCTTATGCTTTGTTATCTTTTACCTTATGTTTAAAATTATGATTTTCTCATGACTTATCTTTTATGCATGATCTCGGCCTTAACTATGTTTTTAGCATGTTTTGATTTCATTTATGCACATCTATCATATTCAGTACATCCTATAGTACTGACGCATATCTTGCGCAGTATCCTTTGATGATGCAGATTCAGGCTCTACTCCTCAGGCTCGTGGCTAGACATCAGCAGAGATCTAGCTTCCATTGGTGAGTCCTCATTATCCGAGGGCTAGTGTTAGACTTATCTCTTTATGTTGTTTTCTTTGAATTTCTAAGTTAGTTGGGGTCTTGTACCATCAACTCTTATGTTAGACTTAGAGGCTTCAGACATAGCTAGTTTGTATTCTGGATTGGTATTCCGTGGACCTTATCCCATTTCAGTTTATGGATTTATATCTTTATTATGCATGCTTCCACTATGTTTTTGTATTGAATAACTGAGTATGCTATGACCAAGGGTTAACTTGGGACATTTGTGGTCCCAGGTCTTATTTTACGCCTAGGGGGTAGACTCGGGGCGTGACACTAGAACTCAATTTTAAAGCATGAAATTACCCAGTTATCGGCATTCATCTTTTCAGAAAAATAGAATATTTTCAGTCTCAGTTTTATTTTGCATTATCAGAAAGTCAGTATTTTAAGCTATCCAGTATGTCAGTTTATTTATTTATTAATTTCAGTTGGGACTAGACATAGCATCGAGAAGACAAGGGAATGAAGGCTTACCCGTCAGTTTAGGCTGAGACCTTTAGCAGCAGTCCCTAAGTATTGATTGCATACTTTCTTGTGTTGCATCCTTTTGATGATACAGGTTTTAGTGTTAGCTCCCAGGATCATGGTCAGACAGATCAAAGCCTCCAGTCAGTAGGGAATGAGGTCTCCTTTTTCGGGAACTCCTGTCAGTTAGTAGTTTTAGTAGTTAAGTCAGTTATTATACATTGATGTAAGATAGTTGAGGGTCATATCTCAGCTAACTGTAGTCAGTGTTAGGAGAGGCTTCATAGACAGTCAGTTAGTCAATTGTATTATTTTTCAAATGAGTTGTATTTCTATTTATAAAACTTCAGTTTATTACATTACTCTTCGAGAGCTCATCATATGTTTCAGCTTTCGCATAATATTTTTTAGTTTATCTATTTCTATTTAGTTGCTCATGAATTATGCCAGCCAGAAGGGTTATTTGGGGATCACTTGTGGTCTCAGGTCCTGTGTTACATCCAGGGTGTAGGCTCGGGGCATGACAAATCTTGTGTTATGTCCTAACCATGGTTTGCCAGACCATGTCTTGTTGCAAAGCTTCTTTAGATCCTTAAAATCAATGAATAAATCCATAGCCAACAATCTTGGTGGCGGTACTTTTATGGATCTCCAATTTCTTGTTGCGTCGGCCCTTCTTGAGAGAATGACCAAGACCAACAAAGCTTGGCACACAATGGAGGTAGATATTCCAACCTCGGGAGTGACCACATCCATCCTAATGAATGAGATGAGGAGGAAGGATGAAGATAGGGATGAGACCATGGCTAAAATAATGACCCAAATAGTCTTGATTTCCAAGCACATGATGGGAGCAGGTGGTGCTATGACCGTGAATATTGTGAGTACACCATAGATATAGGCTAGTGATGATGAGCTTATGACCATTGTGGAAGGTAAGCTTTGCTATGTATCGGTGTGTTCTCTTCATCGCATAAGGGATGAGAATCAAGGTTGGAACAAGGAAAGGGATGGAAATTGGAGAGATCGTGATAGAGAGGGAGATAGATTTAATCACCGGAGCTTAATGAACGCTCAAATCATGCTATCCAAAGCAGGAGGTCACGACAATCGTGCAGCAAAACAAAATTTATAATCCCAATGAGTGTCAGGATCGTAACCAAGGGACTTGGGGTAGTTAAATAGAGATTGTAACAAATTGAGTTCAAGGTGAGAGTATTTGCCCAAAACAACAAGTAAAAAGGATGCGGGAATTGGGTATGTTGTCACTACAATCGCAATTCAATTTAAAAACCAATAAAACTAAAGCAAGTGTACCAAGTTGACTAGACGATTAGGGATGCATATCTGATGGGGCTTTGGTTATGGGATAGGGTGATTACCAATTCATACCTATTCTCGCTTAATGACATGAATAGTATTGGTCATGGGGAAGATTTTCTTATCTCTTGATCAACAATCTTATATCCGATGATCTCGTTTAGAGCATCATCAATTTGATCAATAAACAACTAATCTAGCTTAGGGAGGTCACACTATCTCTAGCTTAGACCCTTAAATAGGAGAATCCGATGATAAGAGCTATCTCTAGCCTCAAATTTGAGTGGAATCCCAAGTTCCCACTAGTAATTTCACATCTGAAACTATGAAATCATTTCTCAAGCAATCACATAGTCAAGTAATGAAAATTAATGTTTGTAACCACCAATTTTAGGATTAAAACTTGGTGAAATTACTAGACCCATGTCAATTAAGCAATTATAAGCTAGAATAGATAACACCCATACCCATTTCTTAAGCACCCATCATCAATACCCCTAGATAAGAGGATTTAGCCACTCATAGTAAGAGAGAAAAAGATACCAGCTGGGTAATTCAAAATCCCTTCCATTAGAGCTGAATTTGAAGTTCTAGATTCAATTTGAGGATAAAAGTGTTAACCAAGAGAATTATATTGAAACCCTCTTCTCAATGGAGGTGAAAAACTTAGTCTCTAAGCTAAAAACTCAACAAAATATTCAGAATGATAAAAGTTATTTAAAATTGTGCCTTAATAGGCCTTTTATAGTTTCCCAAAACGTCACTAAAAATTAGGACAAAAATGCTCTTCAGAAGGTGTGCGGCGCGACGTACAGTTCGCACGTTATGATGTGTGCGTCGTACACTGCCTCTGGTTGAACCAGTGACTTCAGCTAGAATTGGGAGCTCCGTGAGAAGAGGGTGTAGCTCGCACCTCAGGATGTGCATGTCGCACAGCAACCGCATCCCTTGACAGACTCTTTAGTGACTTTTGTAGCTTGTGAAGAAGAGGTGCGGTTCACACCTCATCCTGTGCGTATCTCACGGCCACCCCATCTCCGGTCAGAATCTTCAGTTTTTCTGAACACTTCACACTTTACTCCTTTTGAGCTCTTTTTGGGTCCATTTCTTTGTTTATCATCATCTACCAAAAGTACCTGCATATAAATCAATAAAGGCATAAGAACCTCTAAATCTATTCAAAACATAGCAATAATTTATGGATATAGGCTCAATAAGTTGGTAGATAATCGACTTATCAAACCCCCAAACTTGAACTATTGCTCGTCCTCAAGCAAAATACTTACAAGACAAGGAATGAATTATGCTCTAGGCTCAATCAAGCCACAAAAGACTACTCTACACTAAAAATTAAGAAAAAGAATAAACAAAAGACTCAAACAACTATACTTATCTCAATTTGGACCACCACAAACTCAAGGCAATTAATCATTTCAAAACCTTTTTCAAAAGGACATCATTTCTCATTCAAAATCAAGGGTTTTTGTCATTCAAAACAAGACATTTAAGCTTCTCAAGTCATTGGCATGGATAGTCAAGGTTTGCCTCGAGATTCGCCACACAACTTGTCTCATTCATTCCCCTCAATTGAAATAGAGACTCTATGTTTCAATTTGAGTGCATGATTCCACTCACCACAAGAGAGAATCCCACTCATAATCATTCAATTCTCAAAACGTGGGATTATAGGAGAACCAAGAAGACTCTCACTCTCTCAAGGAAGTTCAACTGTATACGCGTCGAACCATAAGCTTGCCCTTCATGTATATCGCCACTAATGTGGGGTAGCCAAGCTCGGAATCACCAAGGACTTGAAGGTTACGATGTTGGCTAGGGTTAAGGTGAGGATATCATTTGGATCAAGTGACTACACCTCCCTAATGCTCTTTATTCTCATTTCTAACACCGCTCACATTTTTCAATTTCAACCTCACCTTATTCCTCCCTCACACAACCCAAGATTTCTCCTTTTTACTCATGATCATTCCAACTCCTTATACCACCTTCACTTGGTAGCTCCTATTTTTTCTTTTCAATTTGCTCATTGGGTTGATCTTTTGGAGCAATTTTCAATTTGAAATTAAGGTTCTACCTTGCACTTGAAGTGCACTTCTTTTTTCTCCTCATTTGATCACATGCACCCCCAAACTTAAGCATTTTCTATGTTATCTTTAGTTTCCCCCCCCCCCCCAAACTTAGGATTTTAGCCTACATTTTATTTTTCAAGCAATTAGGGAGGATGGGTGCCAATATAGAGGTTCCAAGAAGGTAAAGGTATTACAAGGTGCAAAAGAACGGTCATAAGCTCAAAAGTGGTTCGCTAGGATTTAATGTCGTAGGGAGTCATTTGGGTGAAGTGGCTGTCAAAAAGGGCCTAAGGTCACCTTCCAAGCTTGGTCACACCAAGAATTTTGCCTCGAATCACGTTCGGAGCAAGTTCTAGATGACACTTATGCACAAGAGTCAAGGTAAAGCCTCACCACACAAGGCATCATGCCACAAGACCTCTTTCATTAGTCTCACAATCAATTGAGGCAAATGATTTTTGACAAGCTATTCTGAGTTGATTACACACTTATTTGTGAGTCAATCAAGCCAATGCAAGAGTGTGCAAGTCATGACAAGAGAATGCTCTTCCTCAAAAATTCATTTCCCTTCTTCCTTTAATTTTCAAAACAACTTGCCACAAGAAATTTTTTGGTGGGCCCATTTCGAGACAAGCAACTACGGACTTAAT
The DNA here is from genome assembly GCA_003996215.1 of Jaltomata sinuosa. Classification (NCBI taxonomy): domain Eukaryota; kingdom Viridiplantae; phylum Streptophyta; class Magnoliopsida; order Solanales; family Solanaceae; genus Jaltomata; species Jaltomata sinuosa. The sequence continues at coordinate 52,393 of QJPP01004324.1, forward strand.
TCTAAGCTAAAACTTGGCATTTTTCCTTATGAAAGTTGCCTCTCAATCATAGGGAAACACCAACCCGGTTCGACACACAAAAACAAAAGATAAGAAAATAATCAAAACTCTTGCTCCTTGGGAAAGAACTGTGGTATTAAGAAAACCCTCAGAGTTTATCTCTAAACTACTATTAACAAGGCGATATCTTAATTGCACGCTCACGATTTATTTTAAAACAAGCCTCGACGTAGGCCTTTAGCACATTTTCATAGCACGGGTAGTAAGACAATGGAGCATGTAAGACTAACCCGGCAACACAATCTCAATCAACAAAAATTAAGCCCGGCAAGGGCACCAATAAGCTCAAGGTAAAACAAAACATAAAACAAAACATAATAAATATCACAATCATCCAAATATGCCCGACAAGGGCCAAAATGAAATCTAGCAGAATGTCAATAAGGCCAAACAAGGGCAATAAGATGTCTCAAGCCCACTCACGGGCACCAATAAAAGCAAGTAAATCCACCCCCCTCCCCATAAAAGGAGCATTGCCCTTAATGCTAATAGTGCAATGGGAAGAGGGTGGAACTCTATGAAGGCCTAGTCCTCATCATCATCATTATAAGCAGCAGTTGTTTCCTCATTAGAGGCTCTCTCACTCGGGCCAGCACCACCCTTTTGGGAGTGTGCAGAAAGTGTGGAGTCATGGAGAGCCCTCTAAAAAGTCGAATCTTAATCATTGCCCAACTCTTGATCCTCATTGCCAGGCAACACCTCATCCGCATAGGTTGCAAACAAGCTATCCAAGGGACCGGGAATGGAATGAAGTGGAGGTAAGGTGGTCATATCTGTTTCTACCATCGGAGTTTTACCTTTCCCTTTCTGAACATCTTCCTATAATGTCTTGATTGACCCCTCAATGATATCTACCCTCTTTCATAGTGAGTTCAAGCTATCCACCACCCCCTTTACTGCATTCTTGACAGCCTTGTTTATCATTCTGAGTAGTTTGGCAGCTAGGTCAGCAAGTTGCTTCTCATGATTATGAGTTTTGTCAACCATGTCCTGAAGGCTGCTTTTGGTTATTGGGGGGGCTGGGGCATGTGTACGTGCCTCAGAAGTAGCCCTGGAGGGGGATGAAGTTTCTGCCCTTGCACCAAGCTCATCACTGTCAACTCCATTGAATTTCTCAACCCTTTACTTCTTAAACCTTGGGGGCGTCCCTGTCTGTTTTTCTATCAAGTTCGATTGTCCTAATATCATGAGTGAATTTGTCGCTACTGAGGGTAGGTACATCGGCCTTGGCACAAAAATTATTAATTAGCACCGGGAAGGGGAAGGAGTTATTTCCTCGATGAGCTTTTCTCCTTATCACCATAGCTGTTATTTCCCCAAAGTTCACATGCTTCCCCGTCATAATGGCCGCAATTAGAATGGCCCCTTCTTGGGTTATCTTCTGATCATTTTGGGAATACAAGAAACGATTGCGAATAGGATCATACCAAAGACGAGCCTTGAATATCAAGGACCTCCTTGGGATATCTCCCCCCATCATGGACCAAAGAAGAACATCTTGAGCAATGACAGGGGCCGTCTCCTAGTATGGCTTTGAGTCACCCATCAACTTAGCCATAAGGGCTGATGCAGGATCAATTGGGTGTCCCTAATAGACAGTATTGATGGCGGCGGGTGTGATGCTAACTTTCTTGCCCCTGACTATGACTGAGTTCAGGTTGTGAAATTTCTCCACAGGCCCTCTGTATCCTTTAGAGTCCTGTGTAGCTTGATAAGCTGTAAAAAATTCTCGCACAATTTCCTCATAGTACCCGCCGGGCACATCCTGAAAGGGCTGCCATTGTCATTCAGCAAATTACTGGTGCATGTTAGGTAGCTCATATCCGACCTCACCCAAATTAAAACTTTGCTCCGCATAGAATCCTCTATCTTTGTCCCACTTGTATAAGGCTTTCATGCCCTCTACCCTAAAGCGGAGCCTTGCTTCTTAGGCAGCGGACCTTTGCCTAGGTTGGCTTCCTGGGATTCACCTATTTGAAGACATATTCTGCATACAGAGATTGTGAGCTAAAAACAAAAACAAAACCTAAAAAAGAGTTAGCAAACTACAAAGGATGGAATGCAACGGATTAGAAAAACAAAGTAGGTGAATGTTGGCTTATGCGGACCACATGCGAAATGCACCAGAGAGAGTGCGCGTCACATGTGCTATCGCATAAGTATATAGAATCCTACAGGGATTTTCCATTGAGGTGCGAAGCTGGTGCGATTCGCACCATTAGAGGTGTGTGTCGCACCAGGTGTCGGCCCTCAGATCAGTGACCTGCTTTATATTTTCAACATGGTGTGATGCCTCATGCGACTCGCATATCAATATATATGTGTCTCATGCGAAGTGCACAATGGCATAATTAGAATTTTTGGTTCTTTGTGTTCTTTTCAGTTCCACATGTGACCCATAGAGCAAGATGTGCATATATACTGGGCACCCCGCAACAACCCAATCAGCATTAAACAAGGGGGACAAGGGGTATCATGACTATAACTTTTGGGTACTCAGACTTTCCTAAATTTTCATTGACACAAAATCAAGCAAGGAAGGAACTCAACGACTTCCTTTAAGATGGACGTTACCCCATCTATCATCAGGAACATCAAGCTCTCACTTGCACAATGAATATCCTCAATTTCCGCAATAATTAAACCTTTCCCGCATAAGATCATATACCCCAAGTATAATGTTGAACAATAATCATGGGTATACAATCAGAAAAATTTAGCCTCAAGAGTCAACTTTTAATCAAAACCTTATGATAAAAGATTATTTACCCTTAAGAATAACGTCACCCAATCTATCATTGGGCCAAGTCATTCGTCCATCACAAGTGGGTTACTCAGACTTCACCCCAACACATAATTCAAGGCTAAAATCACTACCAATCAATATGCATTACCAAAATTAAAGTTCTACCAAGTTGACACATAGCAATATCATCAATACATCTTAGAATTGGGGACCCAAAATTTTCGGATCTCACCCAAAATCAACATGGAAATTCTACTAAGCATGCTTCACAATATAAGTTCCCAACCTTTATACAAACAAGTATTTAACATCAGAGAACTTACCATAAGTGAAGATTATAAAGAGAGGAGTGAAAATTGAAGCTTTTGTTCTTCAATAATGGTGACAAGCAAAACCTTCCTGGAGAGTGACGGCGGCGATGGTGGTAAAGTTGTGAAGATGGTTGGGTGAAAGAAAGAGAATATTTTGGGGAAGTTTGAGGGTTTTGGAGAAAGTTTTTAGAGTTTGAGGAAAAATATCATGGAAGAAGAAGAGAAGAGGCGGTTTTAAAAGAAAAAGAAGAAGAAAAATTGGTTGGGTCATCTCCAGGTCAGGCTGGTCAATGGGTTAGGTCAATTAAAATTCAAACTCACCGCTTGTGCGCCACGACATACGGTTTGCACAAGACAATGTGCGGCCGCATGGCTTATTGCACAAGATCTTTTTTCTCCCCTGGGTTTGCCCAGGCATCTATTTCACCATGCGATAGAGGTGCAGTGCGCAGTTAGGCTCGTGCGGTCCATACGGCCTAGCGCACGTCGCCTCCAAATTTTCAAATTTCCTTTAGGCTCTCTGATTTGTCCTGTGATAGGCTGTGCGACACGCACAAATGCTTGTGCGGTTCACACAGTCCACCGCACGGCCCATTTTTGCCTTGCTTTCCCTTGTTCATTTTACATCCATGCATTCCCTACAAAAACACCACAAACAACAAAAGATAACCAAAAACAATTAAAGAAACTTGGGTTGCCTCCCAAGCAGCTTGATTTAACATCGCGGCACGACGATACTACATCAATCCTCAATTATTCTTTGGTTTGGTGATGGTGTCGCTAGGCAACATCCCTTTCATCCTCGGGCTTATTTGGCTTGAGAGGTGGTTCATTTGGGCCTTAAGATGCTTGATTGAGGCTGAGTGGGAGCTCACACTTTGGTGAAGTGTTGAGACCTCACTTTTTAGCTCGCTCACTCCAGTATTTGTGGTGTCCACCTTCTTAAGAACCAAGGAAAATATGTCCTCCAACTTGGAATGGTTGGGGTTGCTTGTGCCCAGTTGGTAGAGAGTGTTCGCCTTGTTTGAAGGGATGTAGGGATTCAAACTCCAGTGATTTAAATGATCACCATCCTTGTCTCTATCCCGCCAATTTCCTTCTCTTTCTTTGTCTCAAATCCAACCTTGGTTCTCCTATCTCGGGCGATAATACCCGAGACAAGAACCCACCGATATAAAACATAGCTTTCCATCAACCACAGTCATGAGCTCATATCACTAGCATCGATTTCAGGTGTACTCACTGCATTCACTGTCTTAGTACCACCAGCTCCCATCACATGCTTGGCCATCAAGTCAATTTGTGTCATCATTTTGTCCATTGTTTTATCTTTCTCCTCCTCTTTTCTCCTCGTTTACTTAATCAAGATAGATGACGGTCCTCCCGAAGTTACCACATCCGCTTCTCTTGTATACCAAGCTTGATTGGTCTTTGTCATTCGCTCTAACAAAGTCGAGGCAATGGGAAACTCTAAGTCCATGAAGGTGCCACCTCCAAGGTTGTCAACCACTGATTTATTCATAGAGTTCATTGACCGATAGAAGCTTTGTAGTAGCACATTGTTTGACAACTCATGATTTGGACATAAGAGAAGCTTCTTTTTGAATCTTAGCCAAACTTTATGAAGAGTCTCATCCGAGAGTTGCCTAAAGTTGGTAATCTCATCTCTTAGCTTCATCATTCGAGATGGAGGAAAGAATATCGATGTAAATGCCTCAACCAACTCGACCCAAGATGTGATAGAGTCATCCAGCAACTCTTCCAACCACGTCATGGCTTCCTCTATCAAGGAAAAAGGGAATAGGCGCAATCAAATGGATTCTTGGGAGATATGTTGAAAGATGAATGGTTGGCAAATCTCCAAAAAATTCTGAATATGCCAGTTGGCATCTTCATATACTACTCCACCAAATAGGCCCTTCATTTGGATTAAGTGGAGCATGGTGCTAGTCACATGAAAAATAGCATTTCCCACCATGGGGGGTAGGCAAATTGAATCTCCACCCCCTTGCATCATAGGCTCAGCCTCGTCGGCCTCCATGAAGCCATCAACACTCCCGTTCTCATCGGCCTTGTTCATAGGCTAGCCTGCTTGTAAAAGAAACAAGTACTCTCAAGGTGACTTCAAAACAACAATAAAAAATAGCTATCAACACAAGACCCTGTAAATGGCGCCATTTTTTTATGAACCCTCAAATCGTGCTCTCCAAAGTAGGAGGTCACAGTGACCGTGCAGCAAAACAAAATTTATAATTTCTACGAGTGTCGAGGTCGTACCCAAGGGACTAGGGGTAGATAAATAGAGATTGTAAATAACTGAGTTCAAGGTGAGAGTATTTGCCCAAAACAACAAGTAAAAAGGATGGGGGAATTGGGAATATTGTCACTACAATCGCAATTCAATTTAAAAAGCAATAGAACTAAAGCGGGTGTACCAAGTTGACTAGACGACCCCTGGATGCATATCCGATGGGGCTTTGGTTATGGGATAGGGTGATTATCAATTCATACCTATTCTCGCTTAATGACATGAATAGCATTGGTCATGGGTAAGATTTTCTTATCTCTTGATCAACAATCTTATATCTGATGATCTCGGTTAGAGCATGTTCAGTTTAATCAATAAATAACCAATATAGCTTGGGGAGGTCACACTATCTATAGATTAGACCCTTAAATAGGAGAATACGACAATAAGATCTATCTCTAGCCTCAAATCTCAGTGAAATGCCGAGTTTCCACTAGTAATTTCACATCCGAAACTATGAAATCCTTTCTCAAGCAATCACATAGTCAAGTAATGAAAATTAATATTTGCAACCACCAATTTTAGGATTAAAACTTGGGGAAATTACTAGACCCATGTCAATTAAGCAATTATAAGCTAGAATAGATAACACCCACATCCATTTCTTAAGCACCCATCATCAATACACCCCTAGACAAGAGAATTTAGCCACTCATAGTAAGAGAGAAAGAGATACCAGTTGGGTGTTCAAAATCCCTTCCATTAGAGCTGAATCTCAAGTTCTAGATTCAATTTGAGCATAGAAGTTTTAACGAATAGAATTAGATTGAAACCTTCTTCTCAATAGAGGTGAAAAACTTAGTCTCTAAGCTAAAAACTCTTCAAAATATTCAGAATGATAAAAGTTACTTACAATTGTGCCTGAATAGGTCTTTTATAGTTTCCCAAAATGTCACTAAAAATTAGTATGAAAATGCTCTTCGGGAGGTGTGTGGTGCGACATGCGGTTTGCATATTGCGATATAAGCATCGCACACTACCTTCGATTGAACCAGTGACTTCATCTAGAATTGGGAGCTCCATGCAAAGGGGGTGCGATTTGGACCTCAGGATGTGCGCATCACACAGCAACCGTATCCCATGACAGACTCTTCAGTGACTTTTGTAGCTTGTGCAAAGGAGGTGCGGTTCACCTCGGCCTGTGCGTGTTGCACGGCCACCGTATATCCAGTCAGAATCTTCAGCTTTTATGAACACTTCACACTTCACTCCTTTTGAGCACTTTTTGGGTCTATTTCTTTGTTTATCATCATCTATAAAAAGTACCTACATAGACATCAATAAAGGCCATAAGAACTTCTAAATCTATTCAAAACATAGTAATAATTCATGGATATAGGCTCAATAAGTTGGTAGATTACCAATTTATCAGAGCTCAAACACATATATGCCTCCAAACAAATCGTATTCCTTGTATCAACTAACCACAAGCAATCCCAGTCATTCAAAGATTGAGGACATGTTGTCCTTAGTGCTAAATAAAGTGGATTCGACAAATACCGAGGTTAGTGAGCTTAAAAGCGAGGTTTAAACACTTTATCAAACCATGAGTTCTCATTCAGCCTCAATCAAGCATCTCGAGGCCCAAATGGATCACCTCTCTACCCAAATAAATCTAAGATTGAAAAGAACACTACCTAGTGACACCATCGCAAATCCTAAGAATGATGCTCATGTCATGGAGATTATCACTAGGAGTGGAAGAACAAGTGGCGTGGTGAGAGAGCATATTGTGGAGCCAATTTTTGTAGCAAAGAAACCTATTGTTAAAGCCGTCATTGAGCCATGTGATAAAGGAAAATCAATTGTTCATGATAGTGATGTTGTAGAACCGGAGGTTATGGTGAAGCCTAGTGCACCCAATGCCCCGGTAAGTGTTGATGTTGATGATGAAAGGGAGAAGGTTTAATCTCCATCCCAAGAGACCATTGATGTTGAGGAGGATCCCCCTCTTGTGCAAAGTGTGTCGACCATACTACCAGAGGGACCTCCTCCATACCCTCAAAGGCTTAACAAGAAGAAGAAAGATCAGAAATTCAGCAAGTTTGTGGACATGTTTAGCAAGCTATTGATAAACATCCCTTTAGTTGAAGCCTTGATACAAATATAGGGGTACTCAAAATTCATGAAAGAGTTTCTTAAAAAGAAGAAGGTGGTGGATGTGGGAACCGTTGAGATACCACACAGTTGTAGCACTATGATGACAAGCAATATTGCTAGAAGCAAGACGATCCTGGTGCATTCACCATACTATGTACTATTTGGCTCTTTGTGTTCCTTAAAGCCTTGTGTGATCTAGGGGCGAGTATCAATTTAATGCCCCTAGCAATTTTCAATAAGTTAGGATTGGGTACGCCCAATCCTAAATCTATGAGACTTCTCATGGCTGATCGGTCTATTAAACGTTTGGTAGGAATCTTATTTGATGTGTTGGTGAAGGTTGATAAGTTCATTCTCCTGGCGGACTTAGTAATCTTGGATTTTGAAGTCAATGTTGAGGTTCCCATCATCTTAGGGCGACCATTATTAGCCATGGGGAGAGCTCTTATGGATGTTGAACTAGGTAGCTAAAATTTCGAGTGGGGAATGAAGTGGTGACATTCAATATATGCCAACCCACAAGACCTTCGGATGACTTGAGGGTGATCTCAGTGATAGAGTTGGAGGGCAAGCTTGACGGTGCCCTTGAAGAGTGTGAAATGGGCAAGACGCCCAAGATTGAAGAGTTGCCAAGTCCGCAACATGTTAATGTTTTGAGGACATTAAGGGAGTAATTCCCTTTAATTGGGATGGGTCCATGCCAACTGTATTGTTATGCTATCCGACAACGACTAAGATTGAGGTACTATCGTCGAACCGCAACATAAAATCAAGTGCTTCTTGGGAGGCAACCCAAGTGTCTTTACTTTGTTTTTGGTTATCTTTTATTGTTTTTGGTTTGATTTAGGAATGCAAGGAGCAGAGGAATGAACAAGTGCACAATAGGACAAAAATAGGACTTGTAAAGGACCGTGTAGTTTGCACAAGATATTGTGTATGTCGCACGGCCCAACGTATGCCAAATTATAAGCCTAGGAAGAAAAAGAAAAATTAGAGGCGATGTGCGTTGGGCTGTGTGGTCTGCACGAGCCCAAGTGTGTGTTGCACCTCCATCACATGACGAGGCAGAAGACTGGGCTAACATCAGGGAATAAAAAGGCGAGGTGCAAAATGACATGGGCTCACACAAGGTCTCGCCGTGGTGCACCAGAGGTAATTTTCAATTTTTAATTGACCGACCCAATCTGGAGACCGACCCGACTCAAAATTCTTCTTCTTTTCTTTTTAACTTCCGCCACCCTCGCCTTTTCTTCCACTTTCTTTTCTACAACTTCTTAAATTCTCTTCTAAAACCTCCCACAAATCCCCCTAATTCTCCCAAAATATTCTCCTCCTCTCACCCAAACTCCTCCACCGCCATTCCACCCTAGCGCTGTCATTATTTTCTCTGGGTAAGTTGTTGGATCACCATTGTTTCTCCCCAAAAGGTTCAATTTTTACTTCTCTCCTCTTAATCTTTACTTGTGGTAAGTTCCTCGATGTTAAATATTGGTTTTTATGTTGTTTGGGCACTCATATTGTGAAGCATGCTTAATAGAATTGCCATGTTGATTTTGGGTGAGATCCAAATTTTTTGGGTCCCCAAGTTTGAATTGTGCCATGGGTTTTGCTTAGGATCAACTTGGTAGAACTTAAATTTTGATAATGCATGTCGATTGGTAGTGATTTTTAGCCTTGAAATCTGTATTTAGGGTGAAGTCTGAGTAACACTTTGTGATTTATGCATCGTTTGGCCCTACGATAGATTGGGTGACGTCATTCTTAAGGGAAAATAAGCTTTGTTTATATGGTTTGGTCAAAAATTGTTGTTTGGGCTAAAAATTGTTGCTAATCGTATACCCATGTTCTTTGTTGAAAATTTTATAGGGTGTATGATCTTGCATGGGAAGGTGATAATTGTTGTTGATAATTGTATGCATGATTGAGTGATTGAAGGCTTGATGTTCCCGATGATAGATGGGGTAACGTCCTTCTTAAGGGAAATCATTGAGTTCTCTTTTGCTTGAAGTGTGTGTCAATGGAAGTCCGGGGAAGTCTGAGTACCCGGACAATTGTGTGGTCATGATATCCCTTGCCCATGTTGGTTTACTGCTTGGTGCCAAGTGCTTCATGAAAATCTTACTCTATGAATCACATATGTAATTCACAAGAACACAATGAACCAAAAAATTTCAACTGTGCCATTGTGCATTTCGCATGTGATGCATAGATCTTGATGTACGAAATGCACAAGGCATCGCACCATGTGGAAATAGGCTGCCATTTTACTATTTTGATGTGCGGTGGCTGGTGCAACGCATATCCTTGTTGGTGCGGTCCACACCAACTTTGCACATCTGAGCTGAAACCACTGAAGGATTTTGTTAGCTCATGCAAAGCTATGTGCGATGCGCATTTCGTCTAGTATGGTCCGCATGTGGTCTGCATGAGCCAACAGTCACCTCCTTTGATTTTCTACTCCTTTGCATTCCATATTTTGTAGTTTGTTAACTTCTTTTACAGTCTATTGTGGTACATAAATAGATGTACCTGCCACTAATGACCATTTGAAGGAATGTGTCTTCCACCAGGCAGCACCAAAAGAGGTGCAACTCAAATCGAGCTTCATCATCCACAAACGTGGGCTTTCCTATACAAAATGAGGTTCTGACTGAATCTGAAATATGCTTTGGACTCGATGGGATGGAGGCATACTATGTGAGGTTTAGGGAGAAGAGATTGATTTTGGAAGAAAAAGGGATGAATGTGGAAGCATTCAAAGATGATCTCCTGAACATACCCAAACAATTTCATGAAAGAGCCTGGGACCATTTTGCCAAAACTCCTGGGCCATATGTCTCAGAGTTGGTGCGGGAATTTTATGCCTCATACTGAGCTAGGCAGGACATTTTAAAGTATAAGGGGTTGGTTAACAAGATCCCGTGCCTCGATTTTATTTGGGTGTGGGAAAAGGAAAGAGATATTACATCGGCGGCCATCCACTTTCCTATGTGGTATGATGAACCAATTCCAGAGTCCCAATGCAAGGAATGCTTAGCTATAAGAGAAAACCGATATGAGTGGGTGGCAAGTATTATCACTGAGGGGACTGCTTTTTGGGCCAATTCATCGCTCTGATCTCAAGTTTGAAGCTCGAGTGTAGTTAGATTTTTTATGCACACGGCTCAGCCTAACTAGCCATAAAACATAGGTGACTATAGAGGTGGCTATTCTGATTGCTTATATCATGACTGGTCTCAAGCTGCATGATGGGGAGATAATTATCAAGCAAATCAAGCAAAGAGCGAGACAATAGAGCACATCTATGGCTTTCCCCGCTCTTATCAACTTCTTGTGTTTCCAAGCGCAATGTCCACGGATTCGCTCTTTGGATAAAATTAGTCAAGCTACCAGAATGATCCAATTAGATACACGGAGAGACACAGATACATTGTATGTTAAAAAGAAGCAGTGTGGTCACAATGCCATCTCAAGCAATACCCATGATGAAGGTGTCATTCATGATCATAGGGGAATTTCCTCCCACTCTCAAGAAGTATCAAACACTATCCATGTGTATTCCAAAGCCACCTCATCTTCAGGTAACTTGCTCAAACTTAGTCAAATCACTCACAGAAATGAGAAAAGCCTAGAAATAATTGCTAAAGACCTTCCACGCATGATTCAAGCTACCATAAAATTGGCTTTAAAGCATTTGGTGTCAAGTGTGAGCAAGCTTTGTGATAAAATAGATACCATGGAAGTGGAGGTTAATGAGCTTAGGCAAGTTATACCGCATGTTGAACAAGAGAGTCCTAATTGGGATCTAAATCTACCAGCCCTAAACTCTACCTCCTCTCAAAGGGTTGCTAGCCCCCCTGATGATTGGTGCATGGGTTGGGACCCAAATGATGATGAGGGCATACCCGAGATACAATAAGAAGTGGTACTGACCGAGACAGTCCCCAAAGTTTCAGACTCAATTGCTTGGCAAGACATTTTTGAAAATAAAAGGGAAGAGGGAAAATGAATTTTTGAGGAAAGCATTATCTTGTCATGACTTACACACTCTCATTTTGGCTTGATCGATTCACAAATGAGTGTGTAATAAACTTGGAATAGATTGCCAAAAGTCATTTGTTCCAACTGATTCTGAAACTAATGAAAGAAGTCTTGTGGCATAATGCCTTGTGTGGTGAGGCTTTACCTTGATTCTTGTGCGCATGTGTCATCTAGAAATTACCCCAAATGTGATTCAAGGAAAAATTCTAGGTGTGACCGAGCTAGGAAAATGACCTTAGACCCTTTTTGATAGCCACTTCACCCAAATGACTTCCCTTGACATCAATCCTAGTGAACCCCCTTTGAGCTTGTGACCATTCTTCCGCACCTTGTTTAACACCTTGACCTTTTTAAAACCTCTATATTGGCACCCGTCCTCTCTAATTGCTTGAAAGTGAAAAGTAGGCTAAATGCCTAAGTTTGGGAGGATGAAAAGACAAAATAGGTAAATGCCTAAGTTTTGAGGTGTATGTGATCAAAGAGGAGAAGAAAAAGGATGCACTTCAAGTGCAAGGTAGCACCTTGAAATTGAATTGAAAAAATTTGCTCCAAAAGTTCAATCAAATGAGAAAAATGAAAGAAAGAATTGGTGCTACCACACGAAGGTGATACAAGGAGTTTTGAATGATCATGATTAAAAAGGAAAAGCTTGGGTTGTGTGAGGGAGAAATAAGGTGAAGTCAAAGTCAAAAATATGAGCGGTGTTTGAAATGATAAAAAAAGAGCATTAGGGAGGTGCAGTCACTTGAACCAAATGAAATCTTCACCTTAGCCCTAGCCAATATCGTAACCTGCAAGTCCTTGGTGATTCCTAACTTGGCTACCCTACATTAGTGATGATTTACATGAAAGGCAAGCCTATGGTTTGGCATGTGTGCACTTGAACTTCCTTAAGAAAGTGAGAGTCTTCTTGTTTCTCTATAATCCATTTGTTTTGTGAATTGCATGATTGTTAGTGGGATTCTCTCTTGTGGTGAGTGGTATCATGCATTCAAATTGAATCATGAAGTCTCTATGTGAATTGAGGGGAATGAATGATACAAGTTATGTAGCGAATCTCGAGGCAAACCTTGATGGTCCATACCAATGACTTGAGAAGCTTTGTATCTTGTTTTGAATGGCAAAATTCCCTTGATTTTGAAAGATAAATGAAGCCTTTTGAAATATTTCTGAAGTAACAAATTGCCTTGATATTGGGGTGGTTCAAACTGAGATGAGCATTGTAGTTGAGTCTTTTGCTTTAGTCTCTTTGTTTGTTATTTTTCTTAGTTTTTTAGAATAGAGTAGTCTTTTGTAACTTGATTGAGTCTAGAACATAATTCATTATTTACCTTGTGAGTATCTTGCTTGAGGACAACCAATAGTTCAAGTTTGGGGGTTTGATAAGTTGGTAATCTACCAACTTATTGAGCTTTTACTCATGAATTATTGCTATGATTTGAAAAGATTTATAGTTTCTTATGGCCTTTATTGATGTCTATGCAGGTACTTATGATAAAAAATGGAAAATAAGGAAATGAACCCAAAAAGAGTCAAAAGGGAGTGAAGTGTGCAGTGAGCAAACAAGACGAAGATTTTGCTAAGAGATGCGTCCTTGTGCGACACGCACTTGGATTTGTGCAGACTGCACCTCCCACCACATGAAGATGTAAGCAACTGAAGAATCTATTGAGGGGTGTGGTCGTTGTGCGACACACACAATGCCTTGTGCAAACTGCACCCCCTTTCCATGAAGCTCTCTAAGTTACCGGAGTCACTGATCACTGAAGAAGGTGTGCGATGCGCACATCATGACGTGCGCACCGCACATCGCGCCACATACCGCTCGAAGGGCATTTTTGTCCAAAATCATATGACGTCTTGGGAATGTTTATATACCCAATTTAGGCTCAATTGTAAAGAGTTCAACTAGCACTGAGTTTTAGAATTATTCTTAGCTTTGTGAACAAGTTTTCCCTTCTAAGAACAAGAAGAGGGTTTAGCTTGAATGGAAGAGAAATTGAATTACCCATTTGGTATATTCCTTTTCTTGAGCATGAGTAGCTAAATCTCTTATCTAGGGATGCGTTAATGATGGGTACTTAATAAATAGGTGTTGGTGTTGCTAATTCTTGTTTATAATTGCTTTGTTGATATGGGTCTAGTGATTTTACCATATTTTAACTCTAAATTTGGTGGTTCCAAACATTGATTTTTATTACTTGGTTATGGTTTTGCTTGAAAGAGGAGATCATAGCTTCGGATGTAAAATTACTAGTAGGAACTTAGGCTTCCATTTAGATTGAGGTTAGAAATAGCTCAAATCGACGGAATCACCCATTTAAGGATCTAAAGCTAGAAATAGCATGACCTCCCTAAATAAATACTTGGTTGTTTATTGATTAATCAATAGTGCTTGACTTAAGACTGTTGAACATATGGTTGTTGATTGAAAGATAAATAACCATGCATAAAACCAAGGTTACCCATGTCATTTAGCAGGAATTTGCATGAATAAGCACTCACCCTATCCCATGTTCGAGTCTTATTTGACACGTATCCCTAGTCATCCTCTCTATTATCTACACCCTATTTTCACTTTATTGTTTTGTTTGTTGAATTGCAAAATTGTGACAGATTTCTAATTATCCCCTTTTTATATTACTCACACTCATTGTAAACTCTGTTTTATAATCATCTAGGCTAAACTCTAAATTCTCTGTGGATTTGACCCCAACATCCATTGGGAACTATAAATGTGTTTTGCTCTAACAATCACTGATACCTCCTGATAGGAGAGTACGTTTGAGAGTTATCATGGTGTCCTACTAATTATGCTCTTGCTTGTACTCTCTGTAATGCTTCTCTATGAATGAATAAATGATGTTTTTGTTATGAAATTTATCTTGCGCCTTAATTCTTTTGACTATCTCCTTTCATTTATGTATGTGTTGCCCCAGAGGCATGAGTTAACTTAGCTAACCATCGTTGTTTTTGATTTAGTGTCCACTCCTTTTTATGATGCCAAAAGAGGGAAAATATGTGACTGGGGGAATAGGCGAAGGGACCAGGTAAAAATGACAGGCGTAATTGGTGAAATTAGTCAAGGGGGGAAATTGGTTTGTCATCATCAAAAAGGGGAAAAATGATGCAACATGCAAGTTTCAAGTTTTGATGATTGACAAACACTCTAAGGGACCTGGTAACTGAAAAGTTGGTATTCTACCTACTTATTTAGCCTTTAAACTTATGCTTTTGTTAGTTAAAAGTGGAAAAATAGTGCAATTGACACGAATTACTTCTCATTTGCAGGTCTCTGTGTTTTGTAAGTGTTCGGGAAGAATTCGGATGAAAATAAGTCAAAAGGGACTTATTCAGAGAAATATGGAACTGGCAGCTAAATGGCCTGTGCAAATGCAGCACCCTACTGCATACGCATCGTACCACTCGCATATGCAAAGATCAACCAGACAAAGACCCTTCGCGAACGCGGTGGACACTACGCATAGGCGAAGAGGAAAAAGCAGGTGCGGGGCTAAAATGGAAATTTCCCCTTTTAGAAACCCCAATTCACATAAAACACCTCCAAAACATCTTGAAACACATCTTTGGATATTCTCACAACTTTTGGAAAGCTTTAAGAGCAAGTTCATCAACCAACACCGTAGGAGTGAAGATTTGGATGCTCTTTATTGAAAAATCTTTAGTTTCCATTCTTCAAACTCTTGTTCGTAATTGCTATTTTATTGGTGTATAGTTGACTTGAGATTTGGGTTTTGTATTAGATATAATACTTGTTGGGTATTGAATTCATATATAGATTTTGTTCTTGTTTGATTATTTGGGTCTATTGAATCCTCCATGCTTGAAATTATAGTCAATGTTTGCAAACATTGACTTAGCATACTGATAACGCTCAAACTACACCTCAATTTAAGAAGCGTATGCGATCGTTGTCAAATATATAACCCAACAAGGTTGGGGTCGAATCCCACAGAGAATATGGTGATGATTAAGACTTTAGTGAAGTATGTGACTAGTCGTCAATCGTTTCCGGTAAATAAAAGGGGGGTTTTGTAATTAAATTGTAAACAAAACAATAATAAACGTAGGAGAAATAATCAGTAGGAGAGAATGCGAACTAGGGACGTGGTTACCATGGCGTTGTAACAATGTCGATTCTAGGCTTAACCGGGTTCTTTCTATATGCGTGTCACGATGTGATTGCGTCAATTGTATCGTCTAAACATCTCTCGACCAAATAAACAAATTTCCTTTTCTATTCTTTTGACCTCGAAAAGATGTGCTTTTTAGCTTAGCAATCCTAACATCAAGTAGAGTAATCCAGTTACGGCATTATTCTTTAAGACGAGAGTTTGTAGTCTCGAATCCTTGTTGTTTAATCAAGTTTTCCCGGTTTAAATCTCTTTACTCAAGCAAACTAAACCTAGGCATGTTCTAATGTTTGCACCCACTAGAAAACGTGACATAAAGTATGATTAACAACGTGAACA
>QJPP01004325.1:0-35624 GCA_003996215.1 Jaltomata sinuosa
AAACCTCCACAATTATTTTTTGGTATTTCAGGTCTACACATTTTTTCTTCATTTGATTATTATGGATGGAGAAGGAGGTAATCCTAAATTCCACATCAGTTAATATGTATATTTATCTATATGCATATGTTTTAGTCTATAGAAATTCTTACAAAGACAACTTGGGGACCTTATGCTTAGCCATACATATTCAGGGAGCAAAATAGGGTAACCGATCTTTTAGCGATAGCCGGAGCAAAGTCAAAGTTTTTTGATGACGTAGTTGACTTGATAGTTCCTCCTATGTTTGCCAATGATGCACTTTTGACAGACATATTAGTAACTAACTTTTTCATGAAATTTTTGAGATATATAATAAATTATCTTACTCTAGTTTGTATAATTATCTATTCTATAAATAACAAAATCATTTACATAGAGGTCTCATACAACAGTTAACTGATGTTTTTATGAATCAGAAATGTAAAAGTTTGACTTTTAAATTACACTCAGGATAAAATCGAGCAGATCTCTTTGAAAATAAAAGTTTCTTCTTATATTATACTAGTTTTTTAAATAGTTTTTTTCTTTCGAAGTTTTGAAATTACATAAAAAGACTTACATAATAGATCATTCCTATATCATTAAATATGCTCTCTACTTGTACATGAGAAATAATTCTTACTTGAGTACGACTATTTGCAACGATTCTTATAGTTAGTTAGCCTATATCTAAGAGGTATTGATAATATTAATTCCGAGAGAGCTATTTGGGAGATGCTTAATTTATGAGGAATTAGTAAACACAACTAATTTTATGCATAGAAATACATGCGACTACAATCCTATACACCAAGATTTTGAACATACTAATTTCATGTAAAAGTTGCCATAGAAAAGCGTACCTAATGTGAATGACATTATATTCATAGAGAAGAGCAAGAATCATTATACTAAATCAGGAAATTACATGGAGTGTCACGAAAAGTGAGTGGTCTTCAATTTTTGCCCCTCATAAGAAAAGTCTTTAAAGAATACCCTTCCTTCCTTTTTATGTATAGAACAAATACATTTTTACCCCTCTACACCACAACTCTCCATGTTCATTTGTCTCTCAACTTTTAATTTTCATTTTTTCCTTTTTCTTTTATCTTTTTAATTTTTTTTCTTTTTTCTCAATTTTTTTTTAATTCTTGTTTTGTTTTTTCTCAACCTTTATTTTTCTTTTTTTTCTTTTTTCTTTTTCTCTCAACTTTTTTTTTGTTCTTTGTTTTTCCAACTTTTTTTTTCTCTTTTTTCTCAACTTTTATTTTTTTTTCTCTTTTTTCCTTTTTTTTAATCTCTATTTTTTCCTTTTCTCTTTTTTTCTTCTCTTTTTTTCTTTTTTCTTAACCTCTATTATTTTTTGCTAATGAATAAAAAGTTGGATAATCCGTAAAGAGGATCTTCTTTATTTGAAATCGAAGTAAATTTAAGGACGTGCTTTGTTGTTTGGAAGTCCTTTGGAACAAGTCTTGACTCTAAGGCAAATATTATAGAATATCTCATAAATCAAGACACAATGAGGTAGTGTTAAGTCTTGCTTGTGAGGCATAACTTGTTGTTTGACAATTATTAAGCTAAGTCTTGCCTCTAAGGCAAGAGTTATAGAGCATCTCATAAATTAAGACACAATGAAGTAGTGTTAACTCTTGCCCATGGGGCATAACTTATTTTTTGGGAGGTCCTTGGGCTAAGTCTTGCCTCTAAGGCAAACATTATGAAGCATTTCATGATCAAGACACAATGTGCAAGTGTCAACTCTTGGCCATGAGGCGTAACTTGTTGTTTGAAAGTCTTTGAGCTAAGTCTTTCCTCTAAGGCAAGAGTTACAGAGCATCGCATAAATCAAGACACAATGTGGTAGTGTCAACTCTTGCCCATGTGACGTAACTTGTTATTTGGAAGTCCTTCGGCTGTCTTGCCTCTTAGGCAAGCGTTATAGAGCATCTCATAAATCAAGCACAATGTGGTAGTGTCAACTCTTGCCCATGGGATGTAACTTATTGTTTGAAAGTCCTTGGGCTAAGTCTTGTCTCTAAGGCAAGAGTTATAGAATGTCTTATAAATCAAGAAACAATGAGGTAGTGTCAAGTCTTGCTCGTGGGGCATAACTTGTTGTTTGAAAATTCTTGAGCTAAGTCTTGCCTCTAAGGCAAGCGTTATAGAGTATCTCATAAATCAAGACACAATGAAATAGTGTGAACTCTTGCCCATGGGGTGTAACTTGCATTTTTTGAGAGGTTCTTGGGCTAAGTCTTGCCTCTGAGGCAAGTGTTATAAAAGATCTCATAAATCAAGACACAATGTACTAGTGTCAAGTCTTGCTCATGGGGCATAATTTGTTGTTTGGAAGTTCTTAGGCTAAGTCTTGCCTCTAACGCAAGAGTTATAGAACATCTCATAAAATAAATAAAGGTCGAGAAAAATGATTTAAAAAAAGAGAAAAGAAAAATTAAAAATCAAAGAAAAAATTAAAAAAAGGGAAGTTAAAAGAAAAAAAAAATTGAGAAAAATTGTATCGTGAGTTGAGCTAGTTTTCCTTGTAGCTAAGACATAAAGGAGTACGGAGGACTTTTCAGAAGTGAATTAGGGTAAGTAGAACTCCCGGTATTGAGGTTGACATGAAGAGGTTATTCTGGAACATAAAATTGAGTGTGTTGTAAAATGGGTACTTTTGAGAAACTTTACGACATTCTGTCCCATGTCAACCGCTACCAATCCGCCATAGCGACCTCCGCTATAGTGGAAAAATTACCACTATAGCAGAAGTTAACGATGGTCAGAAACGCTATAGCGGATGGTTCCGCTACGGCGGAACTGCTATAGTGAAGCGGGGACCGTTATAGCAGAGCGACGAGATCAGAAAACTCAAAAATGGGTTTTACATTTTCATTCTCTTCTATTCAGCCCCCAAAATAGATGAAGGTTACTCCAAGCACCCTCCTTGGCTGTTCCAAGGCTTGAGAGCCATGGGGAGAGGAGATTCCGGCTAAAAGGATGCAAAAGCATGGATTTTGGGCCTATCATCTATCAAGGAACGCCTTCATAGAGCCAGAAATTGCAATGCGCAATTGCTTGGCATCCAGGTAGGCTAGGTTTTCTTTATTGAGTAGATTGACCCACTTCTATTTCCTACTTATTGTATATTTGAAAAGGAAAATCCATGTTTAGGCCCTCGGGCACGAAGTCTGAAGGAGAATTGCGGTGATTGGATTAGATAATCTAGAATTGATTGAGTTGTGATAATTTGTTGTGAGATTTTGGGTTGTTATGATTAATTGGGTGTTGTGTGATGATAAAATCTGAGGACTAGGGTATCGGGAAGGTTCGGGGAACCGGGAACTTGGATAATTAAACCACGGGTTAAAGAGGGGATTTTCTGAAATGTTGTTATAAGAAACTAGAATATCGTAATTGGTTGAATCACCAAGGTTAGGGAAGGTCTCTCCCCATGTTGTATTTCGGTACTAGAAGGAGGGTCAGGATTAGATGTACCTACTAGCATGTGTTAAGGGGTGAATAGGGGTTAGTCTTCGAACGGGATTTCAAGGTTAAGTTATTGTACCCGGAATAGGGGTAAGTGATGGTTATTGATTTCTAATATGCTTTATGTGTTCACGTACTATTTCGTAGTGGTGTATGAGTTGCATGTTAGGGAATGTTTTGTGAATGTCTAGTTGTCCGGTAATCAGTTTTGTGAAATGAACTGCTTTTGTTTGCTTGTTGGTTTTACAAGTATGTGTGTTCATTGGTTGTGATTGATTGGACTTGTTTGAAATTTGGTTGGCTTGGGTACCACGCCTGGTACAGGTTACTAATTGGTTGGCTAGGGCACCACGCCTGGTATAGGTTACTATTTGGTTGGCTCGGGTACCACGCCTGGTACAGGTTACTATTTGGTTGGCTCAGGGACCACACCTGGTAAAGGTTACTATTTGGTTGGATCAGGTACCACGCCTGGTACATGTTACTATTTGGTTGGCTCGGGTATTACGCTTGGTATAGGTTACTATTTGGTTGGCTCGGGTACCACGCCTGGTACGGGATTGTTTATTGTTTTGGTGGTATTTCTTTCTATGGTTCCATGAGTGGACCGGGTTGAGTGGTAAATCTGTGATTGATTACATTGGTCCTTGAGAGGTCGGGTTGTTACACTTAAATATGAGGGATGGTCTTGGGATAGACCGGGCATCGCATGTAAACACTTAGGTGTTGGTTTAGGTATCCTTGATTGGTCCAGGTAATGAAAAAGGGTAAATATTATATTTATTATTGTTGTTAAATGATTGTTAAACCTTTTCTCTGTGGTTGATAAGTAAAAAGGTAGACTGAGAGTCTGGAGTTGTACTACTGGCTGCTATTATATGTTTCACTACTTTACTCAGTGTGGGTGTACTTATTGTTCTTTATATGTAGGGTTCCTGAGAGGGCCGAGATCTATTATTATTTGGCGTATAGTTGGTCCTTAAAAGGCTGGGTTAGTGTGCTCAAGTGACAAGGGGGTTCTTCTGTGAACCGAGGCCATATGTTATGGGCATAGATGATGTACTAGGGATCCTTGCTTGGTCCGGGTTATGTAAAAAGGATGTATGTTGGTTGTCACTAAAAATTGTCAATGTCGGCTAGACTTGATACGTGTGGTTGATAAGCTAAGGAGGAGACTTGTGGTCTAGTTATAATGTTGGTTGTTGTTACTTGTCGAGGATGGCCCTGGGGTCATTAGGGCAGTTTTATACTAATAAGTGGCGGTACGACGGGTGCAGTCTACATCACTAAGTAGTGGGGTTTTCTCTGGGTTGTTGAGTCATAGTGGTTGACTTGGGTAAAGAAATGGTAGTCCGGGTATGGACATAGATGTTGGTAATGGTCAAGGTGACTTGGGAAGTCTAAGGGATAGGTAGGCTTGGGTTGACATTGGGTTTCGGTAAGGTGAATATTGAAGGGTCCAGTATTGTAATTAATTGTGCATTCCCTTGATTTCTTATAAGGTGGTATGAGCGGATTTGGATCGACCGATGATGCCTACCAGTACGTGTGTTTGTACTGATTCTACTCTTGCTATACCTTTTTGGGTATGGTCTGGTTGCAGGGTTGGTGATGTTTCATAGGTACATGACGATGTTGATCTCCAACAGCTCCTACTCCTTGCTTCTATGGTGGGAGTTGTGTCCTCTTTTATTTTGGTATCACTCTTGTAATAGATCTTGTACCGCCTTAGACTAGGTTCTGGGGAGGGAAATTTTCAAATTGTAATGGTTTATTCTTTAAATATTGTAAAGGATGTTTCTTGCATTTCAAAAAGGTTTATTTTATGGTTTTACTTCTTTTTCCGTATTTCCTGTTGGTTCGGGTGGTAAGGATTCTCCTATCTAGGTGGAATAGAGTAGGTGCCTGCACGGCCCTGTAGTTGGGTAGTGATAAATAGTATCGAAGCCCAGGTTACCTGTCTCCCAGTACAAGAGAAAAATATCGAATAGAGTCCTGCAGATTGGTGTGTTGACATCCACATCTAATCTTTGGGAAGCTATGAAGCATTCTAGGAAACATCTCTCTTATTTCATTCCTTTTCGTGCGGTTCATTAACTTTCTTGTATGGGTTGAGCCCAATTGGTATCTCTCGATTCCAATTGGTATCTAAACAAAGTAAAGGATGTCATTGGACTCCGGTTGTGATAAGACAAGCAAGAAAAATTGGAACCGGGAAGGTTCCAATTGGTATCTGGCCTGGGACGCTATGTAAAGGATGGATGAATCAACTAACGGTCATCCATGAAGCGACTAAAGGGTAATGTAACTAATTTGGTTGAGGGTTGAAGCTTGAGACTTGAGATTGTGCTTATGTGTATTCATGTTGTTTGAATGACTGCGAATGTGTGGTGCACAATTATTTGATTGTGTTGTGGCTTGAAACTTGAAACTATGTGTATTGTATTACTTGTATGACTGTAGTCGTGTGGGGTGAAATTGCTTGCCTTATGGTGAATATTTTGGTTCGGAAGGAGTCATAACTTAAATTTATGTGCTTTTGTTGGTAATTACTTTCTATGTGTACTTGAATGGATCAGTAAAGTGGTATTACAATTCAGAAATGGACTCGCCATTTCTAAAAATGGTAAGGGAACAAGGCTTATGACTGTAGGGAAACTCCGATTTCAGGACAGTCGGGATTGATTGGGAACCATGGGGAAAAAGGACTATCATTGCTTGATAGTGGGAATTGCGGTAAGAAATTTTTTGTGGTAATTCATGATTGTGACTTAAGGAAATTTATTCCGGCTTTAAAATTTGTGATTTGCTTTAGTTATAAATTATGGTATGCCTTAATTGGAATGGTTTGTATTACTTTCGGGTATAGACTTACCGTTGGTATAAATGGTAAGGGAACAAAAAAGGGATTGATGACTGTGGGGAAGCCTTGGTTTCGGGACAGTCAAGACTGGTTGAGAACAATAGAAAGGAAAAAGGGGGACAAGTAGTGTACGATAGCTGGAATGTATTATTGAACGCGGTTCTGATGCATTTCCTAACTTATTTTATGAAAATATGGTGCTAATTTCTGAACTATCAATAGTTGAGGTTGGTCTTGAGGTTATGTTTTAAGACCATAACGTGATTTCATGTGTTAATGTGAAAACATGGAAGGGGAATGAGGGAAAATTATTGCAGAAAATGGTAAAATTTTTTGGGCTGTTCCCGTCGAGACCGCCAGAGCAGAACGGTATCGCTACGACGATCCTTCTATAGCAGGAATTATCCCGCTATGGCGGTACCGCTGTAGCGGAGTGACGACCGCTATAGCGGTAAGCGGCGAGAAAGAATGCCTGTCCTATTTTTCCTGTCTTGCTTTCATTCCTGGGTTATTTTAGGTCATTAATTGAGCGACGATCTATTGCATGAATTATTTAGCATCCATGCAGGATAAAAGGAAAGGGCTGGATATGATAGCCCGGGATGTTGGTAGATTGACCAATGGTGGGAATAGTCACCCATGTAGAATTTGGCAAATGACCAGTAATTGACTGAGTAGTGTTGGACACTGCTCATAGGTTTATGTTATGAGGGTGATTAGTGGCTGGTTTGTTATTGAAGTTCCTTAGTGGTAAGGTCAGTTGAAGGAGTGGGGTTATTAAATAGATTCTTTAACATTGTTATCCCTGTGGTCAGTCATGATAATACCTGGTGTCACTGCTCATTGTGTGATGGGGGTGTGCTCACTATAGCATTAGTTAGGGTGTAAGTGCCTGGGTAGAATTCTCTCTAAGATGAGAGTTGACAAAAATCTCAAGCTAGGATGGGTTCCAATGGAATTTTGCTATGTGTGGTTTAGAGATACGTGATGTCTTAGGGAATAGTGTTGATAGGAGTAAGGTGATACTATGATATGTGAGGGGCATAGTATCCCGTAGGAAGCTTACGGAATGGAGTTTGGGTTAGGAGAACTCCGGGTATAGTGGGAAAGGGGTTGCCATGGTGGGATCTAATCCCCTTGGCGTGGAAAAATAGTTTTTGTTCGTTAGTTGAGTTTCTTTCACTTTGGTGTTTCGATGAGGCCTTGGATTTCTTGGGCACTCGAGGAGGGATAATCTAGCTAGCCTTGTGCAGCTCGAAGGAAGGAATTCCTTAATAGAGCGGGAGTGAGTTGATTTTAGATTGAGTTGGGTACACCAAGGGATTGGAAAGTTTTGGTGGTTTGCGTAAGGTCATATTTACGCTGTCAAGGTAGAGCATTAAGGTTCGGGGGGGGGGTCCTTCTTCTTTTTCCGCCTTAGAGATCGTTCGGGGACGAATGATGGGTAAATTGAAATCTGTTTTAACGACTGGGTTCGTCGTTACGGGTAAACTTTTTGTGCCAATTTTCGAGTCAAAAAACTTCTGGGTTTGGGAGTTGAAAATTTTAGGCTAGGCTAGTCTCAATCGGTTTTAGATCAAGGTGTGGTCTACGGTAATCCGAGTAAGAATTAGGAAATGTATTGTGAGTTGAGCTAGTTTTCCTTGTAGCTAAGACTTAAAGGAGTCCGGAGGACTTTTCAAATGTGAATAAGGGTAAGTAGAAAGACCGATATCGAGGTTGACGTGAAAGGGTCATTCTAGAACATTGGGAAATCGAGTGTGTTGTAAAATGGGCACTTTTGGGGAACTTTACTATATTTTTTCCCGTGTCAACAACTACCACTCTGCCATAGCGACCTCCGCTATAACGGATAAATTACCGCTATAACGGAAGTCAATGCTGGTCAGCACCGCTATAGCGAATAGTTTCGCTATGGTGGAATTGCTATAGCAGAGCGGGGACCGCTATAGCGAAGCGATGGGATCAAAAAACTCAAAAATGGGTTTTATAGTTTCATTCTCTGCCCTTCAGCACCAAAAACAGATGAGGGTTACTCCAAGCACCCTCCTTGGCTGCTCCATGGCTTGGGATCCATGGGGAGGGGAGATTACGACTAAAAGGATGCGAAACTATAGATTTCGGGCCTGTCATCTATCAAGGAACGCGTTGACAGAGCCAGAAATTGCACTGCACAACTGCTTGGCATCCAGGTAGGCTAGGTTTTCTTTATTGAGTAGATTGACCTGCTTCTATTTCCTACTTATTGTATAATTAAAAAGGAGAATCCATGTTTAGGCCCTCGGGCATGAAGTCTGGAGGAGAATTTCTGTGGTTGGATTAGTTAATCTAGAATTGATTGAGTTCTGATAATTTGTTATGATATTTTGGGTTGTTACAATTAATTGGGTGTTGTGTGATAATAAAATTTGAGGACTAGGGTGTCGGGGAACCAGGAACTTGGATAATTAAACCACGTGTTAAAGAGGGGATTTTCTGAAATATTGTTATAAGAAACTAAAATACAGTAATTGGTTGAATCACCAAGGTTAGGGGAGGTCTCTCCCCATGTTGTATTTCGGTACTAGAAGGAGGGTCAGGATTGGATGTACCTACTAGTAAGTGTTAAGGGGTGAATTGGGGTTATTCTTCGGACGAGATTTCAAGGTTAAGTTATTGTACCCGAAATAGGGGTAGGTGATGGTTATTGATTTCTAATATGCTTTATGTGTTCACGTACTATTTCGTAGTGGTGTATGAGTTGCATGTTAGGGAATGCTTTGTGAATGTCTAGTTGTCCGGTAATTAATCCTGTGAAATGAACTACTTTTATTTGCTTGTTAGTTTTACAAGTATGTGTGCTCATTGGTTGTGGTTGATTGGACTTGTTTGACATTCGGTTGGCTCAGGTACCATGCCTGGTACAGGTTACTAATTGGTTGGCTCATGTACCACACCTGGTATAGGTTAGTATTTGGTTATCTCGGGTACCATGCCTGGTACAGGTTACTATTTGGTTGGCTCGGGTACCACGCCTGGTATAGTTTACTATTTGGTTATCTCGGGTACCACGCCTGGTACAGGTTACTCTTTGGTTGGCTCGAGTACCACACCTGGTACAGGTTACTATTTGGTTGGCTCGGGTACCACGCCTGGTACGGGATTGTTTATTGTTTTGGTGGTATTTCTTTCTATGGTTCCATGAGTGGATCGGGTTGAGTGTTAAATATGTGATTGATTACATTGGTCCTTGAGAGGCCGGATTGTTACACTTAAATATGGGGGATGGACTTGGGGTAGACCGGGTATCACATGTAAATACTTAGGTGTTAGTCTAGGGATCCTTGATTGGTCCGGGTAATGAAAAAGGGTAAATATTATGTTTATTATTGTTGTGAAATGATTGTTGAACCTGTTCTCTGTGGTTGATAAGTAAAAAGGTAGACTGAGAATCTGGAGTTGTACTACTGGCTGTTATTATATGTTGCACTGCTTTACTCAGTGTGGATGTACCTATTGTTCTTTATATGTCGGGTTCCTGAGAGGGCCATGATCTATTATTATTTGGCGTATAGTTGGTCCTTGAAGGGCCGGGTTAGTGTGCTCAAGTGAAAGCGGGTTCTTCTGTGAACCGGGGCCGTATGTTATTGTCATAGATGATGTACTAGGGATCCTTGCTTGGTCCGGGTTATGGATGTATGTTGGTTGTCACTAAGAATTATCAATGTCGGCTAGAATTGATACATGTGGTTGATAAGCTAAGGAGGAGACTTGTGGTCTAGTTATAATGTTCGCTATTGTTACTTGTCGAGTAAGGCCCCGGGGGTCATTGGGGCGGTTTTGTACTAGTAGGTGGCGGTACAACGGGTGCAGTCTACATCACTAAGTAGTGGGGTTGTCTACTGGTTATTGAGTCATAGTGGTTGACTTGGGTAAATAAATGGTAGTACGGGTATGGACATAGATGTTGGCAATGGTCAAGGTGACTTGGGAAGTCTAAGGGATAGGTAGGCTTGGGTTGACACTGGGTTTCGGTAAGGTGAATGTTGAAGGGTCGGGTATTGTCATTAATTATGCATTCCCTTGATTTCTTATATGGTGGTATGAGCGGATTCGGCTAGATCGATGATGCCTACCAGTACGTGTGTTTATACTGATTCTACTCTTGCTATACCTTTTTGGGTATAGTCTGGTTGTAGGGTTGGTGATGTTTTATAGGTACATGACGATGTTGATCTCCAACAACTCTTACTCCTTGCTTCTATGGTGGGAGTTGTGTCCTCTTTTATTTTGGTATCACTCTTGTAGTAGCTCTTGTACCGGCTTAGACTAGGTTTTGGGGAGGGCAGTTTTCAAATTGTAATGGTTTATTCTTTAAATATTGTAATGGATGTTTCTTGTATTTCAAAAAGGTTTATTTCATGGTTTTACTTCTTTTTCCGCATTTTTTGTTGGTTCGGGTGGTAAGAGTTCTCCTATCTATGTGGAATAGAGTAGGTGCCCGCACGACCCGTTAGTTGGGTCGTGACAAATGGTATTAGAGCCCAGGTTACCGGTCTCCCAGTACAAGAGTAAAATGTCAAATAGAGTCCTGCAGATTGGTGTGTTGACGTCCACATCTAATCTTTGGGAAGCTATGAAGCATTCTAGGAAACATCTCTCTTCTTTTATTTCTTTTCGTGCGGTTCATTTACTTGCTTATATGGGTTGAGTCCAATTGGTATCTCTCGATTCCAATTGGTATCTCAACAAAGTAAAGGATGTCATTGGACTCTGGTTGTGATAAGACAAGCAAGAAAAATTGGAACCGGGAAGGTTCCAATTGGTATCTGGCCTGGGAGGCTATGTAAATGATGGATGAATTGGCTAACAGTCATCCATGAAGCGAATAAAGGGTAATGGAACTGATTAGGTTGAGGGTTGAAGCTTGATACTTGAGATTATGCTTATGTGTATTCATGTTATTTGAATGACTGCGAATGTGTGGTGCGCAATTATTTGATTGTGTTGTGGCTTGAAACTTGAAACTATGTGTATTGTATTACTTGTATAACTGCAGTCGTGTGGGGTGAAATTGCTTGCCTGTGAATATTTTGGTTCGGGAGGAGTCAAGCTAGGATGGGTTCCAACAAATTTTTTTCTATTGTGTGGTTTAGAGATGCGTGATGTCTCGGGGAATAGTGTTGATAGGAGTACGGTGATACTATGATATGTGAGGGGCATAGTACCCCGTAGGAAGCTTACAGAATAGAGTTTGGGTTAGGAGAACTCCGGGTATAGCGAGAAAGGGGTTGCCATGGTGGGATCTAATCCCCTTGGTGTGGAAAAATTATTTTTGTTCGTTAGTTGAGTTTCTTTCGCTCTGATGTTGCGATGAGGCCCCAGATTTCTTAGGCACTCGGGGATGGATAATCTAGTTAGCCTTGTGCAGTTCGAAGAAAGGAATTCCTTGATAGAGCGGGATGAAGCCTTTCCTCCATTGTTCTTTGCGACCGCACGGCTAGTCCTCACGATCGCGATGGTCTAGCCATCGTGGTCCTCGCGACCGCGCGGGGTCCCTTCGCGATCGCGATGAAGGACCCCTGGGCAGTATATAAACTCTTAACTTTGTCTTTTTCACTCCAAAATTGAATTCTCCATTGATACACGCTAAAAACTCGTCTAAGCACTGTAATTCTTTAATTCTTGGTGTTGGGGTGCATATTTTGTGGCCTTGATCGTTCCTCCATCGTTGTGGGTGAGTCTTCTTCCCCAAAGCTCCTTTCTTTCCCATTGATAGCCAAAAATCTATTATTGTGAATTCTTGGAGCTCGAGAATTTATTGCTGATTCTATTCCCGGGTTAAGTGCATGCATAGCGGACTCATTGAAATTCTTATCCTTGGCATAATTCTCCCATGGTGGTAGGTGATTCTTACAAACTTCTGGTTTTCTTTCCTAAATTTCCTTATTTGGTTTCTCGGCTTTAGGGGCTGTTTTAGCTCGGAATCCTCGCCCAAATTCCTTTATTTTCCGGGCATGTGCTCCCTTGGTCATGGTGACCATATTGTGCACTTTTGTTTTTGGTTTTGGGTTGCAGGACTGCGGGCCCGTTGGTGACCCGAATTTTGGTCCGACTTTTATTATAGCGATATGGGTATCGTTAGACTCATTTTAATGTATTATTTATGTTTTTAATAGTTTGATTATCATTCGGGTTTCTCGGAGTGATTCAGGTTTGGATATCATCGTCCCAGCAGCTTGTCATTGGATGATAGGTAGGTTACGATTTAAACTCTTTAGACTTTGCATATATAGGATAAAATTATACTAATGGGCATCCTTGGATTGGGTTTACTAGTTGGTACCACAGACCTTGATCGCTTTATTCACGTCCAATTACTTTTCTTTCTCCGATGTTTGTAGTATTTGTCTTATACACTCTATTCACCCTTGCGGTCCTCGAGGCCTTATATTGACTCTGGAACATAGATGGTGAGAAATTGAAAATGTCCGTGAGTCCCAGATATCATTATTATTGTTATAGAGATGGCTATTTATGATGTAGAACGATTGGAGCTTGTGCAGGGCCGATAGGTTGATTGTGAGCCATTGGGTTATTAGTTGTGATTGAGCATGCCATTATCATGCATATAAAAGGATTTTCTTCATGATTTTACTATGGTTTTGGCTTCAGGACTTCTATTGATGATTTCTAAATCTTGCATGGCCCGTGGGGTCCATTTTCGATAAAATTGATTATGAAATGGTTTTGTATCATCTTAATGGATCTTCTTGGGGTAAGAAAAGTTTAAAAAAAGATTTTCTACAGTTTTCCTACTATATACTTGACCCGGTTGAACTGAGGTGCTAGATTGGCCCTGTTATGAATGAGAAATGATATTAGACTTGGTAAAGCCGAGCAGTAGACTGGATTTACTATTGTTATAGATCCGGATATGCCCGGGCACCCTTGAAGGGGGTTTAAGAGACTTATTTCATTGATTTAGACCTGGATAGGATTCAGGCATACATTTTGAGCATTCGAGTACTAGTTTGGATCTGGTGGCACTCCGGACTGATACTTTGAGGTTAGAGTGTAGTATGTGGTCTACGAGTAGACCTCCATGGATCCTGTCATTTTGGAACAAGTGCCACGGGCAGAAGGGTTACCGGAGGTAAGGGTGTACAATGGAGCAGATATACTCGGGAGAAGTCCTTCTATGGATCCCGCCTTTATTGGACCTTTGGGGCACCAAAGAGGGTAACATACTGACACTGCAGTTACACTTGGTTTGGCATATCATAGCATATCATTCATTGTGTGACGTACCACCCTTGTTTGCTGTTTTTTGATTGTACGCTTCGGTAGTATGGAATGCCAGAGGGTTTGTCTTCACTTATTTGTGTTTCTTGGGTGTATGGGCTCGTGGGACTGTAGATAGACTTATTGTTACTTTTTCGTACTATTGGTTCCTATTGTGGTTCTTATGACTTTGGATATTGTTAAGAGTAAACTTGGGCTTCCTGTTGTTGAATTCTTTACTTGAGATTGCATGCTTAGTTAGGTTATCGTTCCTTGTATTCAAGCATGTTTACTGTTTTCTTCCTCTCCTTCTCTATTCATTTGAGGTTACCGGTATACCGTCTGCTTTCTAAACCCTTCCTTATATATACTTGTTGTTGCGAGGATTCTGGGTACGTGTTTCTTTCTTTCGCCTGTGATGTGTATTCTTTTAGCTAGTTATATGTGTTGTTCCTGCTTGTATTCCTTCTGTGCTAGTTTTCATGTACTTACTCGTTGCCTTCTGTGACTAATTATTTTCTATTCTGCTTATTACTGCTCTATTATCTTATATGTACCCAGTCGGCATATGATACCTACTGGGTACCGGTTGCTTTGCAATTGGTGCTCATACTACACTCTGCATCTTCATCTTGTCCCTTTGCTTCCGCTTGATTATATCATTTCTTTCGCTTAACTGTTAGCTAGTAGCCCATTGCTAACCGTTCCGGGCTACGGGGATTGGTTCGCCTACTGGGGGGTTGTAGGTGCTATCATGACCGAGGAATCAGGTCGTGACAGAGATATATATAGGAGAAGTGATTTGGGGCGCTTTTTTTGGACTATGCTCATATACACGATTTTTGTATGTAATTACAAACTAGTGAGATATGTGTAATTATTTTAAAGTAGTGGATATTTAGTAATTATGGTAAGGATGTTTGATTAATTATGTAGTTTTCCCTTATATTAATCCATAATATATGTTTGGACTAATACATCTCAAATGATCCAAATTAATTTGTGAATTTAAATCCAACTAAACTTTAGTGTCTACAATGATCACTCCCTTAAACTCTCACTCAATTAACACTCCATTAACAAGAGTAACAATAAGAGAATATTTGGAGCAAAAGAAAAGTACGTAATAAATAATTTTTTATTTTTTTTAAAAACCGAAATAATTTAATACAATCTTAGTCTGGCAAAAGGACTAGTATTTGATTTTTAATGTATACTAATGATGATCCTTTTATTTTTTATTTTTTTGGGTACAGATTAACAACGGCTTTGCAAATAACTCAAACTCCATTCACTAGTAGTCGTACTATAATGATTAGGAACTTTAATTTATTATTAGCAATCAAACTGTACTTTAATTAGTAATTAATAAGAGATGCAAAAACTGATGATAAGGACCTCGAACATAATGCAATTGAACTTTTGTGTATAGTATTGTTTTAAGTTTGTCCTAATTATTATAGTATTGTTTTAAGTTTGTCTCAAATATTTTTATTTTTGTGATTTGAGATCTGATTTTGTGTCCACATCCGATAATGAAAAGATGAGCTAAAATCCTTTTCATGATACATCAATTGTTCGGTCCCCGAGCTTGAAACAAACAAACTAACAAAAAAGAATACTTCAATCAATTACACTATTAAAATAAAATTTGACAAGCGAACTCCTCCTAAGGTCTGTTTCTTGGAAAAGCGACCTTAACAACAACCTCAATCGTACATGGCAAAAACCTTGGTTGTTATTTAAAAGTTACCTCATGAGATCACAACAAATTAACCTCACGAGGTCAGTAAGTTATTTTTCGAATTTTAAAAAAAACTAAAGATACTAGCCTTATGAGGTTGGTATTTATTTATTTATAAGATCGATATTTTATTATTTTATTTTAATTGACCTTATGAGGTCGATTTGTAGTATGAATTAACTTTTTTTATTTTCTCTATAGTGACTTCATGAGGTCGCAATTTAACGATTGTTTTTTTAGGTCAATATTGTTTTAGCAGTTGTCCATCTACCATTTTAATTCAATTAATAACATATACAATATAATCATCTAAATCAAGCTCAATGAGCTGCCACCGATCAATCATACTAAATCATTGAATCCACCCTGCATTAAAATCAACTTTAAACTACTTCAAAATTTAATCTAAAAGGCAATCAAGTCATAAGTTATAGAATTATATTTAAAACTACTTCAAAGTTCTCATATATTCACAAAACACTTAATAATTTTTACAAACAACCAAAAAATACTTAATTAAGTTTATCTAATACAATACTAAAGTTCAACTATGTGGCGGTGTGTTTTCCATATGATCCTCATCATTGTTGGCCTCATCTCTTAGACCTTGGTATTGACCATATACCTGGCGCTGAATGGGTCAAGATTGGGGAGGTCGAGGAGTGGGGGACTGCATCATCCCGGATATGGGGGAATAGAAAACTTCCCCCTCCCACCCCTCGGAAGCAAGTAATGCATCTAATTGGCCTTAAGCCCCACATACTCCATGTACCTCTGCCATAGGCTGCAAGGCTTTGACTTGGCTAGATAGTTCAGCATTCTTCTACTCTGTGATCAATATTGTCTCCCTACTTATAGACCCATCATCATGGGAACTACCTATGCCTTCCAGCCCTGAATGAAACTGATAATAGGTTCGATGGGGCATGATGTAAGCACTCCTGAATTTATTAGCGCCATCAATCGAGTCTAGCCACATTTTCTCAGTCTGCTCTTGGATAAGTGGTATGACTCCGCTATCAACTGGATGAGTCTGACGAAACCCCTCTACTAATTATTGATATTAATTCTGAATTTAACAGTGATAATATTAGAATATAAATTTAGAAAATAAAGTAATTATTACTTTAAATCAGAGGCATACTTTAAATTAGAGACTTAGGCCCCGTTTGATCATGAAAACCAAATACAAATTAAAGTTGGAGTTAAAATTGTGTTTGACCATAAATATAAATGGAAGTTATTTTTGACTTTTTGTGAGAGAAGTGAGAGTGAAAAAAGTAAAAACAAGTTTTTCTTATTTTTTAGATTTCGGAATTCAACTTGAATTTCAGATTTGTTTTAAATTTTTATGGCCAAACATCATTTTTGAAATTCTAACTTTTTATGGACAAACACCTTCAGATTCAACTTTAATTCAACTATCAATTCAAAGTTTTTCTACCAATGTAACTAAGTTCAACAAGATTCAAGTTTAATTTAACTATCATTCCTATATATAATTAATCCAACTAAACCCTAAATTAAATTGAGCAATAATTAAAACTATATAACCTACAATTATACAATGTAATGCAAGTAATAAGAATTATTGAAAACAAAAAAAGTGAAAAAACATTACTTGGCCAAAATTTTCTGCCATTGGCGGCGACTGGATGACGGCAGCTGCTGCTGGAGGGTCTTGGGTCAGCAATTCCTAGAGGGTCTTGGGGGCGCCGGTGGACTCTTGGACGGTTGAGTGATTGAGGGGAAAGAGAAAGATGAGGGTTGGGGAGAGTTTTGAGAGAGCAACAACAGTGAAGAAAATCTGGTGTGCATATTTTTATTAAAAGTAATTGACCTCATGAGGTCATTTTTTAAAAAATTAAGTTGACCAGGATTTGACTAAATTGCAACCTCAGAAGGTCACTATAATTAATTATTATTATTTTTATTTTAAATAATACAAACCTCGTGAAGTCACTTTTAATAAAAATAATTAAATATTTTTAATTACTTATTCCGACCTCATGAGGTTAGTTTTTTAATTTTTTAATTTTTTTTAATGTTTATCGTCCTAATGAGGTCGTTATTTTTTTCTCAAAATTTAATTATGATCTTATGAGGTCGATATTATTATTTCGCGATTTTTTTTAATCTTCGACCAACCTCATGAGGTTTGTTTCTTTAAAAAATAATCGGGGAAAAAAGAGACCTCATGAGGTCGCGTTTTTGCGACATATTTTGGAGATTTGTCTTTTAGGTTACTTTTAACAGTTTTTTTTAGTAATGTTAGCTTGGAGTAACTTACCTTTGTGCTCCTAACTATGACCATATGCTGAAAATTTCTTGCGGTATTTTTATCAATTTTGATCTTTTTATCGCAATTATAGAATAACTTTTTATGCCTTTCATGTGAATTTGATCCTAAATATACCCTTTTCATTAGTGGAATGACTCTATTTATCTCTCAATTACATAAAACAGAATAAATTTTCCTTTTGTCTGAATTTTGTCCCAAATACATTCTGGTTGTTGTACAACGCTTAAATTTGTCTCTCAAAATTAACAAAATCCCACTTTTTTCAATCAACACTTTTATTTTAGGGTCAAAGGTTTATTTGACTTCTATTTCTCAAACAACCAAAGGAAGAGGAAGAGGAAGAAAAAAAAAATACTAGAAAAAAATCTCAAATAACACACATTATAAGGATATAAATTTTTTTTCCAAAACATTTCTTTTTGTTCAATTGGATGACTAATTATAAGTATTTTTCTCTTTCAGTTTCTTGAAGATTAATACTTCTTTATCTATGTAATTGTGATCATATACATAAATTTAGTTCAACAGGAGATTTTATTGATTTTTTTCTTTTTGACATGACAATGGTCACAATTTTTTCAGCAAAATCAGAACCTTTTGTTGACGGTAGGTAATAACTCCTTTCAATTTCTTCATTTTACTTTCAATTATTAAGGGATAGGTTGGGACTGTGGGGGCGGGGGATGAGGTGGGGGGTATGTTGGCGTGGGGATGGATGGGTTAGGGTAGTGGGTGGAGGTGGAGGTAGGGGTGGATGGGGGTTGTGGGGGTAGGTCCTGAAAACAAGTAGTGCCAAATTGTCACAAGAATGTAGCCATGCAAATGTGTTCTAACTTGTAACTCCAAATTAAAAAAAAATAAATAGAAAATGGATGGTGTGCGTAAGTGTGAAATATCCTTGATGAACGCCGAATTTGTTTAAGAATATATCCGATTAATAAGCAAGTAGTGCAATTTCAGTTTTCCATTTAATTTACACCCAATATTCAATTTGGAAACCAATATTTTAAACGAAAAGGTTTCAAATATGCCTTAAAGTATTTGAAATTGAGCAGATATGTATTTCTTTAGTAGTTTAGCTCAAACATGCCCTTAATTTAAGTATAGCCCCAATTAACCTAATTAGCTTATTAATAAGCAAAAGGGCAAAATATTCCCCTTAAATATGCAAAATCAAGCAAATGTGTCGTTTGATAATAACACGAGAAATGACATAGTTGGACTTTTTCCATATTTCAAAAGACAATGTTGAGACTAGCCTCCCTCGGGGCTACAGAACGACTCCAGGGCTGTTTAAAATCAAACCGTAGCCAATAACCCAATTACAAAACTAATTTATTGATTTATTGGTATCGGGTTATCGAATTAACGATTAGTGAATGAATTAAAATTTATAATTAATGACTTAACGGTGCGGGGTAAGATTACTCAATTTTCTTATTGAATACATTGTTAACCCGTTAAATAGTTAAATTTACATTTATACCCTCTTATATATAAATAGTTTAAAAAGTTAGAAACCCTAAAATGTTAAAACTCTAAAAAAAATAATTAGGAGGTTGCACTAGTATTGCTTGTACACTAATTTGTAGGGCTTATTGTTCAGTATTACATTGCAAATATTAGAAGAGAAGCAGTAAACATATCATGTTTTTTTGTATTGATTGCAAATCATTACCCGTTACCTTATAGTTTAGTTCCAATGAAATTTATTTCTGTTATGAACTCAAGTGCTTCAAAAGGAAGAAGGTCCTCGTAGGAACTTAAGAAGGGGGGATATATGTCTTTGTGTTTACCCGGAAAATGGTACAGTTGAATTTGTCACAAGGTCAAGAACATGCAAATCGATTTAACCTGTTAATTTGTTTGAAGCAGATAAATATGTTAATAAACAAGCTTATTGAGAACGATAATATTATGTAATAAGTAAAGAGAAAACAGTAAAGCTCATGTGTTCGTTGTTTCAGCTTGGTTCCGGAGAAAACTTAGTGTAGCAAGTGTTAGGATATACAATTAACCATGCGTTTTTTTATATACTATTATTTATTGAATGATTTTTTATTCATTTATTTAATTCAATAAAGTGTTACATTAAATAAATCATTTTGTCATATATGTGTCCTCAACTTATATAGTAGATGATTTGGTGTATAGAGTTTAAGCTTATGCACAGAAGATTAAATCATCAGTTCTTATAAGTTAAGGTTATAGTTCACAATCGTAGATGAAAATTTGGACAAACCATCAGAATGATTGTAGCACGAGATTAAATGACATTTATCTTGATTACGAGAATAGTATAGTTCTAACTTCTCGTGCTAGTGCATTTTGTATGTATTGAAAGGGACCGAGTAGAGATAGATGTTTTAGACTGACTGATAAAACCATATTTTCTAAACTATTAAATGTACTTATATTCTCAATCTTGATATAACTATTATGAATTATATATATTAATTATTGTTTTGATTTATTAAAAGGCGAGATCCTGAGATGGGTCAATATGCCTGATAGATTGGATGATAATAATATATATTGGTGAAATAATGTGATGACCCTTCCGGTCATCTTCGCGTTTACGCATTCATTGTACTGTTAGAGCTTTTCTGTAGCGACCCCAAGTCATTTATGGCTTGCTGGGACCGGTAGTTCGGTGCCCTGATTGTTCATTTAGTTGTTTGGGCCGTTTGCCTGTTTTAGAGCCTTAACTTAGAATATCATTGACTTTAGTCAACATTCTTAGGTAACGTGCTCAGAATAATTTTTTGACAGTCCCGTTAGCTCTGGAGCATTGAGTTTGGTCTAGTTGGACCTTTAGTCGAGGCTTGAGAACTTCCGGTGTGAGTTTTGTGTTGCTCTTTCTGTTTTCAGGCCATTTGGAGTTGAAAGTGTAACTTGGATCAGCTTTCGATGATCGGAGCGTCAGATTCAAAATCTGACTATTCCATCAGCTCCGGAATGAAGAGTTTGGGTTAGGTTGGTGGTTGGTTTGGGTCCCTGGTGAGATGGGCTCATTTCGGCTAGTTGGTTGGTTTTAGTTAGCGTTGACTTGGGTCAATATTTCTCCGAAATGACCTCGTATATAAGTTTCGTCAATTTTGTTGAGTCCGAAACATCGTTTTCACTCTGTTAGCATAATTGATTTTCAAATATCAATTTCCGATTGTGCCCGAAATGCCGCGTTGAATTTCTAAAAAGTTGCAGATTTTGTTGCAGGCCAGGCCTTCAGCGCCAACGGCGCCAGCCTAGCGTGATTGCACTCAGGCGCATTTTGCCGGCCAACGCGATTGCACTGTGGTAGTGCGATGGCGCCTTGCCCTCCTTGGGCGCGATGGCGCTGACCAGCGACCATCAACTATTTAATTCTTGGCTTTTCAATTTTTCAGCCTTATTTCTTCATCCTTTCAAGTCTAAAACTCATTTTTCTCTCCACCAAGTTGCTCTAAACAGCTCCTAGACTTGGAATTGCATTATATTGAAGAGAAAATCCTGCTCCCTCAATTGGTTTGGTAAGTCTTCTTCCCCAATCTTTTCCCTTCTTCCTCCATTATTGAACCTCCGTGGTTATCATCCTAAAAGCTTGGTTTTCTTGAAGAATCTGCCTCTTTGGAGTTTCATGTCCCGTAAATTTCGTGATTTTAGTTCCTTAGCGTGTCCTTGCTCAATTCCCGCTTATTGTTCCTAAAATTCCAACTTTAAGCCCTCTCTTGAGCGGGCTATTTGAGGCCTTCTCCTTGGCTAAAATTGCTCATTTTTGGAGCATGTCTTCTTGGCACCATCGTGGATATCGTGCTTCTTTTCATTTTTGATTTCACGTTATGGAGTCCACGAGCCCGCCGGTGACCTGAATTTTGACCCGGCCATTCTTATAGTGATATGGGTATCTTTAGACTCATTTTAATGTGTTATTTATATTTTTGATAGTTTGATTATTGTTCAGGATTTCTCAGAGTGATTTGGGCTTGGATATCGTTGTCCCAACAGCTTGTCGTCGGACGATAGGTAGGTTACGGTTTAAACCCTTTAGACTTTGCATATATAGGATAAAATTGTACTAATGGTCGTCCTTGGGTTGGATTTACTAGGTTGGCACCATAGACCTTGACTGCTTATTCATGTCCGGTTACTTTTCTTCCTCCGATGCGTGTAGTATTTGTTTTATACGCTCTATTCACTCTGTGGTCCTGTGTGGCCTTTTACAGACTTTGGAACATAGTTGGTGGAATATTGGGAATGTCCTCGAACATCGTTATTACTATTATAGAGCTGGCTATCTGTACGGTGGAATGATTGGAGCCTGTGCAGGGCCGATAGGTTGATTGTGAGCTGTTGGGCTATTGATTGTGATTGAGCATGCCATTATCATGCATATAAAAGGATTTTCTTCATGATTTTACTACGATTTTGGCTTCGATCCTTCTATTGATGATTTCTAAATCTTGCATGGCCCGTGGGGCTCATTTTCGGTAAAATTGATTATGAAATGGTTTGGTATCATCTTAATGAATCTTCTTGGGGTAAGAAAGGTTAAAAGGAATATTGTTACATTTTCCTATTATATGTTAGACCAGTTTGGACCGAGGTGCTAGATTGACCCTGTCATGGATGATAAATGATATTAGACTCGATAAAGTCGAGCATCAGACTTGATTTACCACTGTTTTAGACCTGGATACCCCCAGGGACCCTTGAAGGGGGTTTATGAGACTTATTTCATTGATTTAGACCTGGATAGAGTTCAGGCATGCATTTTGAGCATTTGAGTACTAGTTTGGATCCGGTGGCACTCAAGACTGATATTTGAGGTTAGAGTGTAGTATGTGGTCTACGAGTAGACCTCTATGGACCCTGTCATTCTGGACCAAGTGCTACGGGCAAAAAGGTGACCGGGGGTAGGGGTGTACGGTGGAGTAGATGTACTTGTGAGAAGTCCTTCCATGGATCCCGCCTTTATTGGACCTTTGGGGCACCATAGGGGGTAACATACTGACCCTGTGGTTGCACTTAGTTTAGCATATCATATCATATCATTCATTGTGTGAGATTCCACCATTGTTTGCTATTTGTTAAGTGTACGCTCCGGTTGTATGTACGTCCAAAGGGTTTGTTTTCACTTGATTGCGTTCCTAGGTTGTATGTGCGGTCGAGGGACTATATGTAGACGTTTATTATTTTATCGCTATACTACACCCTGTCATGGTTACATATGTGAGATTGGATACTGGGAGATTGTTAGTTACTGGCTTGAGTTTGGTATGATTAAGTTGGTTATTTATTTCTATTTTTCCGAGAATGCCTATCTTTATTCTCCTCCTCTCTTCCATTGTACTTGAGGTTACCGATATACCATCCACTTCTAAAATTACTATATGCTGTTATTGGGAGGATCCCATGTGCGCCCTTTCTTACTTTCACCTGTGCTTGTTGTGTATATATTCTACTTGCTAGCATTATATATTGCTTTCTGTTATCTTCCCTCGGGTCTAGTTTTCATGTACTTATTCGTTACCTTCTGTGACTATCTGTTTTCTATTCTGTTCATTACTGCTCTTTTATCTTATATGTGTCCAGTCGGCCTACGATACCTACTGTGTACCGGTTGCTTTGCAATTGGTACTCATACTACACTCTGTATCTTCTGGTGCAGATCCTAGTGTGAGACATCGCCGCTAGATCGCAGTGAGTCGTGCTTGGAGATTTTGGACTATCTAGACTGAGGGTGAGCTCTTGGCAACCGGAGCTTAGCTTATAGTTTATATTTTGCTTTATGTACTCTATTACTACTCGGAGACATTGGTGTATTTATATTTGGATCCTTTCGTACTCCTTATATGTAGAACTGGCTCTATACTATGATACCAGGTTTTGGGTTTGGTTTAGCTTCCTCATATGTATGTTTATATTCCTGTTGTCTATTTTCATCATCTTTTTTCCTTGCTTCCGCTTATTAAACTGTTATTCTGCTTAAATTGTTGGATAGTAGCCCATTACCGACCGTTCTAGGCTACGGGGATTGGTTCGCCTACTGAGGAGTTGTAGGTGCCATCATGATCGAGAAATCAGGTCGTGACAGATTGGTATAAGAGCTTTAGGTTCACCGGTGTCATCGGTGTAGGACCCAATGTTTAGTAGAGTCCTTCGGATTAGGGCGGAGACATCCGTACTCAATCTTCGGGAGGCTATGGTGACATCTTAGGAAAAATGGACTTTTCTTGTTCCTATCTCGTGTGTAGTATCCTTGAAAGTTTTTGGAAATCTTACTTGTTCTGGTCCACTCTTCTGCAGATGATTCGTACGAGATATTCGGCTTTTGGCGGAGGAGAGCCTCCTGCCACTGCACCTCCGACTCCAGCTAGGGGCCGGGGTGGTTATAAAGGTAGAGGTAGGGGTCGCGGACGTTCCAGAGCAGTGGTACCTACTAGAGCTGCTAGAGTCGAGTTAGAGGCGGAGCTTGATTTTGAGCTAGAGTTTGCTCCTGAGCCACATCATGTGGACCCGAGGACATCCTAGGTGCCACCAGCTCCAGTACCAGTTCCATCACCAGTTCCTGTTCCAGTTTCAGGCCTAGCTCAGTTCAGATATTCGGGGTTTACTACTTCAGTTATCAGGTATGATCGGGGAGAAACCTTCTGAGGTAGCACAAACATCCGCTCATGGGGCAGCCCTGGGTGTTCAGAGTTCAGGAGCGCAGCCTGCTACTGCAGCTCCCCGTGCTGAGGTTATTCCAGTTCCAGCGGTTGCACAGCCTCTTGCTGCTCGCCCAGCTATGACAGATGGGGAGCAGAAGGCCTTGAGTAGGTTTCAGAGATTGGCACCACTGAGGTTTGCTGGTACAACAGGACAGGACCAACATGACTTCATTACTACCTGTGAGGAAATGTTACACCATCTGGTTTTGCTAGAGACTCACGGGGTTGGATATACTATATATCAGCTGGAGGGCCCAATGAAGTTATGATGGAGGACACAAGTTGCTTGCATACCTTCTACATCACCTCCAATGACTTGGTTTGAGTTTTATGAGGCCTTCATGGCCAAGTTCTTACCTCAGAGTGATCGTGAGCATCGCCGAGAGTAGTTCACCAGGCTTATGCAGGGATCTATGTCTGTATTTGAGTATGAGACCCATTTCCATCAGCTTGCTCCATTTGGATCTATGATCATTCCTACTGAGCTGGACAAGATTCACAGGTTTGTTTGGGGATTGCGGATAGAGGTTAGACAGCCAACTGAGATATTAGTTTCTAGTGGTTGATCATTTCAGGCTATTGCAGACTATGCCCGTACTATGAAGGACTTGCATTGACCTGAGCAGGGGGCTAGAGATAAGAGGCTTCGTTATCAGGGTGGCTAAAGTGTCTCCAGACAGGGTGGTAGAGGTTCAGGCCAGTGGGGATGGGGTTATCAGCCACAACAATACTAGGGTTAGTCCAGACGATCAGTTCAAGATTCACTTCAGACTTCTGGTAGTTCTCAGCTCGAGCAGGGTCAGTCTTCGAGGGGTGCAACTTCTGGGGTACCAAGCCGTGGTGTTCATACATGTTCTGCTGGTCCATCTCTATAGTACATGCCATCAGGGCCTTGTTATGAGTGTGGTGTTGTTGGCCATTATGCTAGAGATTGCCCCCAGCGGGGTACAATTCATTCAGCCGCTAAGCTGACCGAGCCTTTGCCAGCAGTTCAGCCTTCGGCCAGAGGGGGTGGTGGTCAGTCTAGGGGTGGTACCCCATATGGCAGAGTAGGTGGTAGGGATGGCGGTTGGGAAGGTGGAGTTCGTCGTCAGTTTTATGCTGTCCCTGGGAGACCAGAGGCAGAGGCCTCAGATGCTGTGATTACAGGTACAATTTCTGTGTGCCGTCAGTCTGCTATGGCTTTATTTGATCTTGGATCGACTTGTTTGTATGTATTTGCCTTGTTTAGGGTTGGCTAGTGAGCCGTTATCTGTCCCTATTTCTGTTTCGACCCCAGTAGAAGATTCTTTAGTAGTGGATCAGATTGTCAGATCTTGCATGATATCTGTTGGTGATTTGGAGACTTGGGGTGATTTGATGATACTTGATATGTTAGATTTTGATGTGATACTGGGCATGGACTAGTTATCCCCTCACCTCACAGTTTTGGATTGTTATGCCAAGACCATTACCATAGCCATGCCCGGTGTATCCCCGGTTGTGTGGCAGGGTTCTGTTAGCCGCACATCGTCTGGGCTCATCTCTTGTCTTTGAGATAGAAAGTTGATTTCTCGTGGGTGCTTAGCTTATCTAGCATATGTCCGAAATGCTAGTGCTGACCCTTCGTCTCCTGAGTCTGTTCCTGTGGTTAGAGACTTTCTAGATGTGTTTCCCACCGACCTGCCAGGCCTTCCACCTAAGAGAGATGTTGATTTCGCCATTGAGTTAGATCCAGGCACCAGGCCCATCTCTATTCCTCCTTACCGTATGTCTCTTGATGAGTTGAGAGAGCTTAAGGAGAAGATCCAGGATTTGTTAGCTAAGGGGTTTAATAGACCGAGTGTGTCACCTTGGGGTGCTCCTGTTCTCTTCGTGAAGAAG
This sequence comes from Jaltomata sinuosa, assembly GCA_003996215.1. NCBI lineage: Eukaryota > Viridiplantae > Streptophyta > Magnoliopsida > Solanales > Solanaceae > Jaltomata > Jaltomata sinuosa. The sequence goes on from QJPP01004325.1 coordinate 26,232, forward strand.
AAGGATGGGTCGATGCGAATGTGTATTGATTATCGGTAGCTGAATAAGGTGACAATAAAGAATATGTATCCGATGCCGAGGATTAATGACTTGTTTGATCAGCTTCAGGGTTCAGCCGTGTTTTTGAAGATTGATTTGAGGTCCGTCTACCATCAGTTGAGGATTTGGGCGGAGGACATCTCTAAGACAGCATTCAGGACACATTATGGCCATTATGAGTTCCAAGTGATGTCTTTTGCGTTGACTAATGCCCCCGCAACTTTCATAGACTTGATGCACAAGGTGCTTAGCCCGTACTTGGATATGTTCGTGATAGTCTTTATTGATGACATTCTGATATACTCGAGGAGTAGAGATGAGCATGAGCAGCATTTGAGGACTGTACTTTAGACTTTGAGAGATCATCAACTTTATTCCAAGTCCTCAAAGTGTGAGTTTTGGCTTGAGTCGGTTGCATTCCTAAGGCACGTGGTGTCGAAGGATGAGATTATTGTTGATCCGGGTAAGGTTTTGGCGGTTTGTGATTGGACTAGACCTACTACTCCTACCGAGGGGCACAACTTTTGTGGGTTAGCCGGTTACTACAGACGGTTTATTGAGGAATTTTCTTCTATAGAAGTACCCTTGACTATGCTGACTAGGAAGGATGTTCCATTTTAGTGGTCGGATCAGTGTGAGGATAGCTTCCAGAGGCTTAAGGCCTTATTGACTTCAACTCCTGTTTTGACTTTGCCAGTTGAGGGTCAGAGTTTTGCCGTGTATTGTGATGCTTCCGGGGTTGGTCTTGGTTGTGTGTTGATGCAACATGGTCGAGTGATAGCATATGCATAGAGGCAACTGAAGGTTCACGAGCGCAACTACCCCACTCATGATTTAGAGTTGGCAGCATTAGTCTTCGTGCTCAAGATCTGGAGGCACTACTTATATGGAGTTCATTGCGAGATATTCACCGATCACCATAGTCTTCAGTACATTACGAGTCAGCGAGATCTGAACTCGAGGCAGATGAGTTGGATTGAGCTACTGAAGGATTATGATTTTACCATTCTATACCATCTAGGCAAGGAAAATATGGTAGCGGATGCCTTGAGTCAGAAGGCGGTGAGTATGGGTAGCGTAGCTTCACTTTCAGTTTCTGAGCCACCGTTGGCCCTGGACATCCAGTCCTTGGCTAACCGTTTGGTTAGGCTTGACTTGTCGGATCCTAGAAGAGTTCTTGCCAGTGTTGAGGTTTTTTCTACTCTAGTTGATCAGATTCAGAGCCGACAGTTTGAGGATCAGAGTTTATGTGACCTTCATGATCAGGTAGTTTGGGGTGAGGCCAGCCGGGCTACTTTGGGTTCTGATGGTATTCTAAGGTTCGACAGTCGTCTTTGTGTTTTGCGGGTTGGATATTTGGTTCAGTTGATACTTTGTGAGGCACATTGTTCTAGATACTCCATCCATCCTGGAGCAACAAAGATGTACAGAGATTTGAGACAACTTTACTGGTGGAGCGGTATGAAGCGGGACGTAGCAGAGTTTGTATCTCGGTGCTTGAACTGTCAGCAGGTGAAGTTTGAGCACATGAGATCGGGTGATTTGATGCAGAAACTTCCCATTCTTGAGTGGAAGTGGGAAGGCATTACTATGGACTTCGTGGTTGGTTTGCCTTGTACTTCCAAGGGTTTTGATTCCATTTGGGTGATTGTGGATCGGCTGACTAAGTCGGCCCACTTTTTGCGGGTTCAAACTTCCTATGGTGCTGAGAGGTTATCTCAGATTTACATTCGTGAGATTGTTCGATTGCACGGGGTCCCAGCTTCTATCATTTCAGATCGCGACACTCAGTTCACATCTCAGTTCTAGAGAGCTATACAGAGGGATTTGGGTACAGAGGTTCAACTTAGTACTGCTTTCCAGCCTCAGACAGATCGCCAGTCCGAGAGGACTATTCAGGTCTTGGAGGACATGCTTCGGGCTTGTGTTCTTGACTTTGGAGATTCCTGGGATCAATTTGTGTCGTTGGCCGAGTTTGCTTACAATAATAGTTTTCATTCGAGAATCAACATGGGACCTTTCGAGGCTTTGTATGGCAGGCATTGCAGATCACCGATTGGTTGGTTTGATGGTTTAGAGTCCAGGCCACAGAGTACAGATTTTCTTAGAGATTCTTTAGACCGAGTTTGTTTGATTCAGGATAGACTTAGAGCAACCTAGAGTTGACAGAAGAGCTACGCTGACCATAGACTTCATGCCTTGGAATTTAGTGTTAGTGACTTGGTATTCCTTCAAGTATCGCCCGTGAAGAGCGTGATGAGATTTGGCCGGCAGGGCAAGCTTAGCCCCAGGTTCATTGGGCCGTTTGAGATTCTACAGAGGGTTGGTAGTATTTCCTACATATTAGCTTGGTCCCCGATGTTTTCAACTATGCATCCCATTTTTCATGTCTCGATGTTGTGTCAGTATGTGCCATAAGTCTCATGTGTTTCATTGGGATTCGTTTCAGATAGATAAGAGTTTATCCTTTGTTGAGGAGACAATAGCTATCCTGGCAAGAGATATCAGGAGATTGAGATCTAGGGAGATTCTAATTTTGAAAGTTCTGTGGAGACATCATCCGGTTGAGGAGGCTACTTGGGAGACCAAGAGTGAGATGCGCGCTCAGTATCCGCAGTTGTTTGAGCCTTCAGGTACTCTCTTCTTCTTGACTTTCGAGGATGAAAGTCATTTTAGTGGTAGATATTGTGATGACTCCTTTCGGTCATCTTCACATTTACGCATTCATTATACTATTAGAGCTTTCCTGTAGCGACCCCAAGTCATTTATGGCTTGCTGGGACTGGTAGTTCGGTGCCCTAGTCATTCATTTGGTTGTTTGGGAAGTTTGCCTATTTTAGAGCCTTAACTTAGAATATCGTTGACTTTAGTCAACATTCTTAGCTAACATGCTCGAAATTGAATTCTGATAGTTCCGTTAGCTCTAGAGCATTGAGTTTGGTCTTGTTGGACCTTTAGTCGAGGCTTGAGAACTTCCGGTGTGGGTTTTGTGTTGCTCTTTCTGTTTTCAGGCCATTTGGAGTTGAAAGTGTAACTTGGGTCAGCTTTCGATGATTGGAGCATCAGATTCAAAATCTGATGATTCCATCAGCTCCAGAATGATGAGTTTGGGTTAGGTTGGTGGTTGGTTCGGGTCTCAGGTGAGCTGGGCTCATTTTGGCTAGTTGGTTGGTTTTAGTTAGCGTTGACTTGCTTCAACATTTCTCCTTAATGACCTCGTATAGAAGTTTCATCGATTTCGTTGAATCTGGAACATTGTTTTCACTCTGTTAGCGTTATTGGATTTTGAATATCAGTTTCTGATTCTGTCTGAAATTCCCTGTTGAATTTCTAAAAGGTTGCAGATTTTGTTGCAGGCCAGACCTTCAGTGCGATCGCGCTCAAGCATGTTTTCCCGGCCATCACAATTGCACTGTGGTAGGGCGATGGTACCTTGGCGCCTGGCCCTTCTTGAGCGCGATGGCACTTGTTTAGCGCGATAGCGCTGATCAGCGACCATCAACTATTTAATTCTTGGCATTTCGATTTTCCAGCCTTATTTCTTCATCCTTCCAAGTCTAAAACTCATTTTCCTCTCCACCAAGTTGCTCTAAACAACTCCTAGACTTGGAATTGCATTATATTGAAGAGAAAATCCTGCTCCCTCAATTGGTTTGGTAAGTCTTCTTCCCCAATCTTTTCCCTTCTTCCTCCATTGTTGAACCTCCATGGTTATCATCCTAAAAGCTTGGTTTTCTTGAAGAATCTTCCTCCTTTTAGTTGCATGTCCCGTAAATTCCGTGATTTCAGTTCCTAAGCGTGGTGCTCTCATTGTGGTAAGCCTTCCTTGCTCAATTAACGCTTTTTCTTCTTAAAATTCCAACTTTAAGCCCTCTCTTGAGTGGCTGTTCGGGGCCTTCTCCTTGGCCAAAATTGCTCATTTTTGGAGCATGTCTTCTTGGCACCAACATGGACATCGTGCTTCTTTTCATTTTTGGTTTTGAGTTGTGAGGTTCATGGTCCCACTAGTGACCTGAATTTTGACCTGGATATTCTTATAGCGTTATGGGTATCGTTAGACTCGTTTTAATGTATTATTTATGTTTTTGATAGTTTGATTATCATTTGGGGTTTTTCGAAGCGATTCGGGCTTGGATATCATTGTCCCAGCAGCTTGTCGTTGGACGACAGGTAGGTTATGGTTTAAACCCTTTAGACTTTGCATATATAGGATAAAATTGTACTAATGGGCATCCTTGGGTTGGATTTACTAGGTTGACACCACAGACCTTGACCGCTTATTCATGTCAGGTTACTTTTCTTCCTCCGATATGTGTAGTATTTGTTTTATACACTCTATTCACCCTTGTGGTCCTGTGTGGCCTTTTATAGACTTTGGAACATAGTTGGTGGGATATTGAGAATGTCCGTGAGTCTCGAACATCGTTATTACTATTATAGAGCTGGCTATCTGGCTCCGTGGAGGCATTCCCTGACGATTAACGATCCCAAATATGTGGTTTCACATCCTTTTTGCTAGAACCCCTCCTCCCCATGGCTCCTAAGCCTTGAAGCAGCCTAGAAGGGTTTTTAGAGTAGCCCTCGTATCTTTTCTAACTGAGAAGGAGAAGTTTTTTTATTAAAATTGCGTACTAAGCTACTGCCTCCCGTCATCCCGCTATAGCGGACAACCGTCCGCTACAGCAGTAGCGCTATAGCGGAATAAATCCCGCTATAGCAAAGTGATATCAGCCCAGATAAATTGGAAAAAATATAAATTTTCTGTCATGTCAACCTCACTTAATTTAAAATATATTTTTAATCATTCTCGAAATTTACAATATCGCAATTTCTAAAATAACGACGGATCTGATCGTTACATACTAACTGTGGGGTTCTTGGGCTGACTGATTATTTATGTCTGTATTTTTATCATACTAGACTACTTCAGAAACAAAATATCGGATACAGTCTAGAAAACCTCCACAATTATTTTTTGGTATTTCAGGTCTACACATTTTTTCTTCATTTGATTATTATGGATGGAGAAGGAGGTAATCCTAAATTCCACATCAGTTAATATGTATATTTATCTATATGCATATGTTTTAGTCTATAGAAATTCTTACAAAGACAACTTGGGGACCTTATGCTTAGCCATACATATTCAGGGAGCAAAATAGGGTAACCGATCTTTTAGCGATAGCCGGAGCAAAGTCAAAGTTTTTTGATGACGTAGTTGACTTGATAGTTCCTCCTATGTTTGCCAATGATGCACTTTTGACAGACATATTAGTAACTAACTTTTTCATGAAATTTTTGAGATATATAATAAATTATCTTACTCTAGTTTGTATAATTATCTATTCTATAAATAACAAAATCATTTACATAGAGGTCTCATACAACAGTTAACTGATGTTTTTATGAATCAGAAATGTAAAAGTTTGACTTTTAAATTACACTCAGGATAAAATCGAGCAGATCTCTTTGAAAATAAAAGTTTCTTCTTATATTATACTAGTTTTTTAAATAGTTTTTTTCTTTCGAAGTTTTGAAATTACATAAAAAGACTTACATAATAGATCATTCCTATATCATTAAATATGCTCTCTACTTGTACATGAGAAATAATTCTTACTTGAGTACGACTATTTGCAACGATTCTTATAGTTAGTTAGCCTATATCTAAGAGGTATTGATAATATTAATTCCGAGAGAGCTATTTGGGAGATGCTTAATTTATGAGGAATTAGTAAACACAACTAATTTTATGCATAGAAATACATGCGACTACAATCCTATACACCAAGATTTTGAACATACTAATTTCATGTAAAAGTTGCCATAGAAAAGCGTACCTAATGTGAATGACATTATATTCATAGAGAAGAGCAAGAATCATTATACTAAATCAGGAAATTACATGGAGTGTCACGAAAAGTGAGTGGTCTTCAATTTTTGCCCCTCATAAGAAAAGTCTTTAAAGAATACCCTTCCTTCCTTTTTATGTATAGAACAAATACATTTTTACCCCTCTACACCACAACTCTCCATGTTCATTTGTCTCTCAACTTTTAATTTTCATTTTTTCCTTTTTCTTTTATCTTTTTAATTTTTTTTCTTTTTTCTCAATTTTTTTTTAATTCTTGTTTTGTTTTTTCTCAACCTTTATTTTTCTTTTTTTTCTTTTTTCTTTTTCTCTCAACTTTTTTTTTGTTCTTTGTTTTTTCTCAACCTTTTTTTTTTCTCTTTTTTTTTCTCAACTTTTATTTTTTTTTCTCTTTTTTCCTTTTTTTTAATCTCTATTTTTTCCTTTTCTCTTTTTTTCTTCTCTTTTTTTCTTTTTTCTTAACCTCTATTATTTTTTGCTAATGAATAAAAAGTTGGATAATCCGTAAAGAGGATCTTCTTTATTTGAAATCGAAGTAAATTTAAGGACGTGCTTTGTTGTTTGGAAGTCCTTTGGAACAAGTCTTGACTCTAAGGCAAATATTATAGAATATCTCATAAATCAAGACACAATGAGGTAGTGTTAAGTCTTGCTTGTGAGGCATAACTTGTTGTTTGACAATTATTAAGCTAAGTCTTGCCTCTAAGGCAAGAGTTATAGAGCATCTCATAAATTAAGACACAATGAAGTAGTGTTAACTCTTGCCCATGGGGCATAACTTATTTTTTGGGAGGTCCTTGGGCTAAGTCTTGCCTCTAAGGCAAACATTATGAAGCATTTCATGATCAAGACACAATGTGCAAGTGTCAACTCTTGGCCATGAGGCGTAACTTGTTGTTTGAAAGTCTTTGAGCTAAGTCTTTCCTCTAAGGCAAGAGTTACAGAGCATCGCATAAATCAAGACACAATGTGGTAGTGTCAACTCTTGCCCATGTGACGTAACTTGTTATTTGGAAGTCCTTCGGCTGTCTTGCCTCTTAGGCAAGCGTTATAGAGCATCTCATAAATCAAGCACAATGTGGTAGTGTCAACTCTTGCCCATGGGATGTAACTTATTGTTTGAAAGTCCTTGGGCTAAGTCTTGTCTCTAAGGCAAGAGTTATAGAATGTCTTATAAATCAAGAAACAATGAGGTAGTGTCAAGTCTTGCTCGTGGGGCATAACTTGTTGTTTGAAAATTCTTGAGCTAAGTCTTGCCTCTAAGGCAAGCGTTATAGAGTATCTCATAAATCAAGACACAATGAAATAGTGTGAACTCTTGCCCATGGGGTGTAACTTGCATTTTTTGAGAGGTTCTTGGGCTAAGTCTTGCCTCTGAGGCAAGTGTTATAAAAGATCTCATAAATCAAGACACAATGTACTAGTGTCAAGTCTTGCTCATGGGGCATAATTTGTTGTTTGGAAGTTCTTAGGCTAAGTCTTGCCTCTAACGCAAGAGTTATAGAACATCTCATAAAATAAATAAAGGTCGAGAAAAATGATTTAAAAAAAGAGAAAAGAAAAATTAAAAATCAAAGAAAAAATTAAAAAAAGGGAAGTTAAAAGAAAAAAAAAATTGAGAAAAATTGTATCGTGAGTTGAGCTAGTTTTCCTTGTAGCTAAGACATAAAGGAGTACGGAGGACTTTTCAGAAGTGAATTAGGGTAAGTAGAACTCCCGGTATTGAGGTTGACATGAAGAGGTTATTCTGGAACATAAAATTGAGTGTGTTGTAAAATGGGTACTTTTGAGAAACTTTACGACATTCTGTCCCATGTCAACCGCTACCAATCCGCCATAGCGACCTCCGCTATAGTGGAAAAATTACCACTATAGCAGAAGTTAACGATGGTCAGAAACGCTATAGCGGATGGTTCCGCTACGGCGGAACTGCTATAGTGAAGCGGGGACCGTTATAGCAGAGCGACGAGATCAGAAAACTCAAAAATGGGTTTTACATTTTCATTCTCTTCTATTCAGCCCCCAAAATAGATGAAGGTTACTCCAAGCACCCTCCTTGGCTGTTCCAAGGCTTGAGAGCCATGGGGAGAGGAGATTCCGGCTAAAAGGATGCAAAAGCATGGATTTTGGGCCTATCATCTATCAAGGAACGCCTTCATAGAGCCAGAAATTGCAATGCGCAATTGCTTGGCATCCAGGTAGGCTAGGTTTTCTTTATTGAGTAGATTGACCCACTTCTATTTCCTACTTATTGTATATTTGAAAAGGAAAATCCATGTTTAGGCCCTCGGGCACGAAGTCTGAAGGAGAATTGCGGTGATTGGATTAGATAATCTAGAATTGATTGAGTTGTGATAATTTGTTGTGAGATTTTGGGTTGTTATGATTAATTGGGTGTTGTGTGATGATAAAATCTGAGGACTAGGGTATCGGGAAGGTTCGGGGAACCGGGAACTTGGATAATTAAACCACGGGTTAAAGAGGGGATTTTCTGAAATGTTGTTATAAGAAACTAGAATATCGTAATTGGTTGAATCACCAAGGTTAGGGAAGGTCTCTCCCCATGTTGTATTTCGGTACTAGAAGGAGGGTCAGGATTAGATGTACCTACTAGCATGTGTTAAGGGGTGAATAGGGGTTAGTCTTCGAACGGGATTTCAAGGTTAAGTTATTGTACCCGGAATAGGGGTAAGTGATGGTTATTGATTTCTAATATGCTTTATGTGTTCACGTACTATTTCGTAGTGGTGTATGAGTTGCATGTTAGGGAATGTTTTGTGAATGTCTAGTTGTCCGGTAATCAGTTTTGTGAAATGAACTGCTTTTGTTTGCTTGTTGGTTTTACAAGTATGTGTGTTCATTGGTTGTGATTGATTGGACTTGTTTGAAATTTGGTTGGCTTGGGTACCACGCCTGGTACAGGTTACTAATTGGTTGGCTAGGGCACCACGCCTGGTATAGGTTACTATTTGGTTGGCTCGGGTACCACGCCTGGTACAGGTTACTATTTGGTTGGCTCAGGGACCACACCTGGTAAAGGTTACTATTTGGTTGGATCAGGTACCACGCCTGGTACATGTTACTATTTGGTTGGCTCGGGTATTACGCTTGGTATAGGTTACTATTTGGTTGGCTCGGGTACCACGCCTGGTACGGGATTGTTTATTGTTTTGGTGGTATTTCTTTCTATGGTTCCATGAGTGGACCGGGTTGAGTGGTAAATCTGTGATTGATTACATTGGTCCTTGAGAGGTCGGGTTGTTACACTTAAATATGAGGGATGGTCTTGGGATAGACCGGGCATCGCATGTAAACACTTAGGTGTTGGTTTAGGTATCCTTGATTGGTCCAGGTAATGAAAAAGGGTAAATATTATATTTATTATTGTTGTTAAATGATTGTTAAACCTTTTCTCTGTGGTTGATAAGTAAAAAGGTAGACTGAGAGTCTGGAGTTGTACTACTGGCTGCTATTATATGTTT
>QJPP01004326.1:0-65642 GCA_003996215.1 Jaltomata sinuosa
TTTGCCTTCAAGCATCTTCCTTAGACCGAGTCCGAGTGATTCAGGACAGACTTTGGGCAGCTCAGAGCAGGCAGAAGAGTTATGCTGATCGTAGGCTTCGTGCCTTGGAGTTTAGTGTCGGTGACTTTGTGTTTCTCCGTGTATCGCCCATGAAGGGCGTGATGAGATTTGGTAGGCGGGGCAAGCTTAGCCCCAGGTACATTGGGCCGTTTGAGATTCTGCAGAGGGTTGGTAGCGTTGCCTATCAGTTAGCCTTACCTCCGATGTTTTCAGCGGTACATCCTGTGTTCCATGTGTCGATGTTGCGTCGGTATGTCCCAGACGAGAGTCTCATGTGTTGCAGTGGATTCAGTTCCAGTTGGATGAGGGTTTAGCCTTTGTTGAGGAGCCGACAGCTATTTTGGCCAGAGATGTCAGGAGATTGAGGTCTCGAGAGATCCCGGTTGTTAAGGTTCAGTGGAGGCACCGTCCAGTCGAGGAGGCTACCTGGGAGACCGAGAGAGATATGCGGGTTCAGTATCCGCGGCTATTTTAGCCTTCAGGTACCCTCTTGACCTTGACTTTCGAGGACGAAAGCCCTTTTTAGTAGTGGATAATGTAATGACCCTTCCGGTCATTTCCACGTTTAAGTTTGAAGTCAAGCAAATCGACAAAAGATATCGTAAGACCTTTAACAAATTTCTGAACCTTGGGTCAAATGTATCAGGACTTTTCTCTCAATATATAAAGAGTTAGAAGTCCCCCGAGATACCAAATCGAAGGTCTACGAGTCTAGTTTCCAATGCACAAAACCGCACGTCCAAATAATCTCGGAGTAAAGAGTTATGACTGTTTTACCGCGGACTGTCTGGCAGAAAACGGGGTTGCGAACCGGGTCGCGAATCGGGTCGGGTTAAACCCGATTTTAGCCTCGATTTCACGGTTTAAAATGCCATTTCAGTTTCGAAACAGTGATAAAATATAAGGGAGGATCCCGAGAGAATTCTTGAATATCGAAATCGTGCGTAGGCGAATTACGAGCCTAAACTTAAGGACCGTATTAGCATCGTGCGTGTATTTGAAATATTTATTTAAAAGTTGTATTTTGGTAAAAATTATATTATTATTGTCTTTTCAAAATATTTAAAAGGTTTATGAAAAATATATTTGATACAATATAAGTGTAGACGGATTTATTTTATAAAGTTTTTATACTCCGTAATATTTTAACGGAGATAGTAATTTAAAATATTATATTTATTATACCACGAATTAATGCAATACCCGAATATATAAATAACGGGACAAAACTATTATTTTGTCACCTTGTAAGTGCCACCTCCACTCCACGTGTAGGTGGAGGGAGTGGCCAGCCAAGTGAAGTGGTGGCAGTATTGCCATTAACGTTGGCAATCCAACATTACATATTATATATGGCTGCCACTTATTAGGCAATATATATTCTATAAATACACTGCATAACTTGTTTAACAGAATGTTCCATATATACATATACTGCCTAACTTTCAATTAAGCTTGCCATTATATATAATTAAGGTGGGATCTTAATAATTGAAGGCAATTGAGCAACTGTATGTAAGTTGCTGCCAGCAATTGATAATATCTCCGTGAAATATAATTGTGGTAAAATTACCACAGTACATTTATTATCTACGTTAAGTTATTCCGTCCCAAATCCGAATCCGATTCCGATTTAGTTTTGGATTTTCTCGGAGTGGTTCGAGCTTGGACATCATTGTTCCAGCAGCTTGTCGTCGGACGACAGGTAGGTTACGGTTTAATTTCCCCAGACTCCGTATATATAGAATAAAATTGTATTAATGGGCATCCTTGGGTTGGTTTATTAGGTTGGTACCACAACCTTGACCGCTTTATTCATGTCCGCTATTTTTATTCCTCCGTTGTTTGTAGTATTTGGCGATATATTTTATTTATTTACCCTTGCGGTCCTGTGAGGGCCTTATTGACTCTGGAACATAGACGGTGGGATTTTGGGAATGTCCGCGAGTCCCGGGCATAGAATTGTCCTTCTAGGCTGGTTATGCTTGCTGAGTAGCTGTGGGCCTGTGCAGGGTCGGTAGGTTGATTGTAAGCTGTTGAGCAGCTATTGTTGTGTGTGAGCATATCATTTCCATGCATATAAAGAGGTTTTATCGATGTTTTACAGTGGTTTTGGCTTTGGGCCTACTGACACTGTTTTCTAAACCTTGCATGGCCGGGGGGCCGTTTTTGATGGAAATGATTTGGAAATGGTTGATTTCACTTGTGGTTTAAAATCATCAGTTTTACTATTATCACTAGACTCGGCAGGGCCGGAGTGCTAGATGAGTTTTCTTACTACTTGAGATGATTTTTAGCTTCGGTTGGACCGAGCACATGAGATGACTTTTTACTGTTGAGACCCGGCGACGCCCGGGCACCCTTGGAGGGGTTTTTCAGATATTTTCCTACTATTTTTAGTCCTGGACAGGGTCTGGGCATGCATATTTGAGACTGGTTCTATATCTTGATATTGAGACTGGGGCTCTATCTTGATACATGTTCTGATACTGAGATATGGTATGGGGTCGAGGACCTCCATGGACCTTGCTATCCGGGCCAGGAGCTGCGAGCTGTGTGTGCCGGAAGAGGGGTTGCGGGGGAGTAGAGGTATACGGGCAGAGACCTTCCATGGAACCTACCTGCTGGGCCAGATCGGCGCCGGAGGAGGTACATACAGAGATACTATGGCACTTGAGATCTTCATGCATCATATCATTCATGGTTCGCGGTTCCACCCTTGTTTGCTGTTTGCTGATTGTACGCTCCGGTAGTATGGGATGCCGGAGGGTTTGTTTTCACTTGTTTGTGTTCCTCGGTTGTATGGGCGGCCGGGGGACTGTAGGTAGACTTTTGCTTTTTACTTATAGAATGATTCTCTATTATGGATAAGTATGAGATTGGTACTGTTAGGGTGTTAGTTTCTGGATTTGAGGTTGATATGGTTAGTTGAGTATTGATTCATGTCTTGAGCATGCCTATTATTACTCTTTCTCTCTCCTTCTTATACTTGAGGTTACCGGTATACCGTCCCTTTCGTAAACTTATTTTATATGCACTGTTACTGCAAGGATCCCAGGTGCGTTGTTTCTTACTTTCACCTGTGCCTTTGGTGTGTATATTCTGCTTACTAGCCTCATCTGTGGTTCTGTTGATTTACCTCTGGGCTAGTTCCTGTGTACCTTTCGTTGATTTCTGTGACTACTTGCTTCTATTCTGTCTATTACTGCTCTTTTATCTTATATGTGCCCAGTCGGCCTATGATACCTACTGGGTACCTTATGCTTTGCATTTGGTGCTCACCCCTACCCCCTGCATCTTTGGGTGCAGATCCTAGTGTGGGCCATCGCCGGTAGATCATTGAGATTCGTGCTTGGAGATCTAGTGAAGACTACTTCAGACTGAAGGTGGGCTCTTGGCGATCGGAGCTTAGCTTTAGTTCATCTTTTGCTTCATGTACTCTATTTCCATTCAGAGACATCTGTATATATATAGTTTTGGTTACTTGTACTCCATGTATGTAGTTTGGCTCTGTACTATGATACCAGGTCTTGGAGTTTGGTTTAGTTTTCCGCATTTATATATAATTACATTCATATTATCTATTTCATTCGTCTTGTTCTCTTATTTGTTAGACAGTAGCCCATTACTAACTGTTCTGGGCTACAGGGATTGGTTCGCCTACCGGGGGTTGTAGGTGCCATCATGACCGAGAAATTGGGTCGTGACACAATAATATACTACGGGTTGTTATCTTGGATGGCAAAGGCTAGTAGCCTATATATTGGCTTAAAACGCATTTGAATAAAATGGGTGACTTTGTTCGTGGTAAAGTATAAGCAGGAACTATGGATCTCCGGTGTGTCAGTTGATGCTTCGAGGGTGGTTTGAGTGTTCAGCTTGTATGCAGTTTCCTTTTTGTGGTGCTAAAGGATTCAGTTCAGAAAAAAAAAGGGCTTTTGCGGAACATCGGGTTCATGAGTTAGAGTTTTGGGTTGATGGATTTTCTGGTAAACTTGGTATGGTTTTGAGGATTTGAGTTTTGTGTGTTGATAGCCTTGGTGCACTGGTTTCGGTGTTGTGTAGGTGCTTTTTGGTTAAGATTCTCGAGGTTCAGTTTGGGTTGGCAGATCTTTGGAGGTTGAAATCTAGCTTGGCTAGTAAGAAATTAAGGCTTGGTTGCTTTCTTTGTTTCTGTTCTATTGGGTGCCATCCGAACGCGGAGGTTACCCGGGTTGTCGGAGAGAGTAGTACGGGCGTGGTATCTGTTGTTCTTATCTGGTATTTTCTTCTTTCTTGACTTTCGAGGACGAAAGTCTTTTTAGTAGTGGATGATGTAATGACCCTTCCGGTCATTTACACATTTTCGCCTTTCTTGTACCATTAGAGCTTACTTGTAGCGGCCCAAGTCATTTATGGCTTGTCGGGACCGGTAGTTCGGTGCCCGGGCCGTTTGTTTGGTCTTTATGGCCATTCCTCATTTTAGAGCTTCAACTTTGGAAATCGTTGACTTCCGTCAAAATTCTTGGTAATATCAAAGAATTAAACCAAGGTTCTTGGTCAAAGGAATCCCTTACTCGAAAGTTTGAGTTAAAGAAATGCCTCGTGTAACACCTCTCCCGTTTGGAAGATTTAAAGTAACCCGTGCCTTTGGGGTAAGACTAATAGTGTCTAATATACTAAGAAGGATGTGTTATGAGGTATTATAATCGCAAAATGTTCGTATGACAAGTTTTGAAGTCAAGCAAGTTGTGAAACAAAAGTCGGAAAAAGTTATTGTAAATTCCTTTAAGGAATTCTCTTCAAATTTGGGTTAAATGTCTTGGGGCTTTTCTCCCTATATATAAATAGTTAGTGTGCCCCTAATATACCAAATCGAAGTTCTACAAGTCTAGTTTCCAACGCACTAAACCGTTCATCTATACGACTTCAGAATAGAGAGATATTCATGTTTTCGTAAGACTGCACAAGCAGACACGTCAAAGCGGGGCCCACATCCTAAGTCGGTTTGCCTTTATAAATCAGCTTCTCCTTCGTTTTAAACCCATAAAAATAGACCAAAACCATAGAAAAACAGATACAAACCTTAGAAATAATCCATGGACCTTGATCCTTTCAATTCGGAAGTTGCTCTACGTCGCGAGCTCATCATCGTGGTACAATTTTCTCGTTGTTTTGGCTCCGTTTGTTGCTACTGCAAGGAGGCAGTTCGTGGAACTGATATTTTTATGCTATTATCATTTGATTATCGGAAGGTAAGGGTTCTAAATCCTTGACTCATTCTTAATTTGAGCTTTAGAATCAATTCCGAGGAGAACTTATCGTTATCGGCATGCTTGTCGTGTTTTCTTGCCGTATATTGTTACAGCTCGTGGTGGTTCCTTATAACAGCATGTTTAGCTTGGTATTTCATAGCTTTTTGTCGAGGTAACCTTCCTCCTATGACCCTCCTTCGTTATTATATGTTCTAGTATATGGATTTCTGAGCCCCGAAGTGGTATTTTGGATCTGTGGCTCTGGGCAGCCCCTTTGTCATATTAAATTGGGTTGTTATTGTTGTATGTTGATGGTGTTAAGGTGTTGGAGGTACTGGGAGTTAGTATGATTCTTATTGGAGTCACGAACGATGGTTATTGGATTGAATGACATGAAGTACGCCTTGAAATAGTGCCTCGGGAGCTCGTCGCTCCTTGGAGATGTGGTTAATGTATTGTTGTTGGATATAGATGCCATTTGTTATTGTTATTGGCCTCATTTTTATGCATTGGAGTTGGATGGTCGCGAGTGTGACATTAACACCTTATCAATTGGCTATAGCTCGTTCTTGCAGCCTTGTCGATTCTAGCAATTGTTTCATTACCTTGGTTGGTCAGGATTCATAGATACGCCTTTCGGACATCAATTGAAAGTATTTGTTTTGTGTGATTCAGAGCTTCCTGGAGCTGTTCGAGTCTGGACGATGTCGTTCCTGCAGCTAGTCATCGGATGACAGGTAGGTTATGGTTTTCCCCTATCTAGACTCTGCATATATAGGCTATAACTGCATTAATTAGCATCCTTGGATGGGTTGTTATAGGTTGGTACCCTAGACCTTGTCCGCCTTTCGTCCGTCTATTTCATATGTTCTTTGTAGTATTCGCATAGTAATGTATATTACCTTTGTGGTCCTGTGTGGCCTTGTATTGACTCTGGAACATAGATGGTGGGCTATTTGGGAATGTCCGCGAGTCCCGGACATAGAGATTATCCTTTTAGGCTGGTTATGTCTGCTGAGTAGCTATTGGGCCTGTCCAGGGCTGATAGGAATTGTTGTGAGCCGTTGGGCTACTTTTATATTTGTGTGCGAGCATATCATCCATGAAAAAGGTTTTCCCCTGCATGTTTTACTACAGTTTTGGCTGTGACCCACTACTGACAGTTTTCCTAAATTTGCATGGCCCTGGGGGCCCTTTTTGGTACTGTTATTGATAGAAAAGGGGATTTTTGGATGTTTTCGCACTGGTTTTATTACTGGTACTAGTCTCTGCGGGGCAGAGCACCATACTTGATTTTATTACTGATACTAGTCTCTGCGGGGCGGAGCACTAGACTTGATTTACTACAGTTTTAGACCCGGTTACGCCCGAGCACCCTTGAAGGGGTTTTTGAGGCATTTTCTACTACTTTAGTCCTGGACAGGGTCTGGGCATGCATACTTGAGACTGGGTCTCTATCTTGATCCCAGACTTGCTTCTGGATGACATGTCTTGATACTGAGTTTTAGTATGGGGTCGGGGACCTCCATGGACCTTGCCGCTCCGGGCCTGGGGCTTCGGGCTGCGTGCGCCGGAGGGAAGGGTATATGGTGGAGTAGAGGTATACAGGCTGAGTCCTTCCATGGAACCTGCCTGCTGGGCATGATTGGCACCGGAGGAGGTACATATAGAGGTTCTATTTCACATCATATCATATCGTGCATTGGATTCCACCCTTGTTTGTTGTGTGTTCAGTGTACGCTCTGGTAGTATGGGATGCCGGAGGGTTTGTTTTCACTTGATTGTGTTCCTCGGTTGTATGGGTGGCCGTTGGGACTGTAGGTAGACTATATTTACTCATGTTTTTACTTAGAGCTTGTCTTGGCACCCGGTTCTTGAAAGATTAGTGATGGCTAGCCTGTTGAGGCTTTGGTTGTGGGATTTTTGATTATTGAGAGGGCTTTAGAGTCCTATCTTATTGAGGCACTTTTGTGTGGCCTTCTGAGTAGAGTGTGAGACTCTGGTTCTATTCTTGTGGGAAGTTGAGTGGTATCTCTCGGTTATTATGGCCTAGTTATTTCATCCTAGGGTTGTACTTGTGAGGTGATTCCCTGGTTATGCTATCATATGATTGGATTGGTGTTATGATTTCCTTCTACTGGTTGATTGCATTTTGAGTATGTTAGACTGCTCTCCGTCTTTTCCTTCCACTTGAGGTTACCGGTATACTGCCATTTTCTCAACTCTCTCTACTTACTTATATTGTTGTACAAGGACTCCAGGTGCGTTTTTCTTTCCTTCACCAGTGATTCTGTGTGATTGTATCTCTGTGCTAGCATGTGTTACTTGAAGATCTTGGTTATGGATGATCTGTGCTAGCTCCTTTTGCCTTGCTTATTGCCTCACTGACTGCTTTCTTTCTATCTGTTACTTACTGCTTTTATATCTTATATGCGCTCAGTCGGCCTAGGATACCTACTGAGTACCCATGGTTTTGGTGCTCATACTACACTTCTGCACTTTTTTGTGCAGATATTAGCTGAGCTTTCGCCATTGATCACGTTGGAGACTCGTGCAACTTTTGGATCTTTGAGACTAGGGTGATCGCCTGACGGTCGGGGCTTGTCTACATCTCATCTGTTGTACTGTTGCTCCTTGTACTTTCGGAGGCAATTTATGTTGTATTTTGTTACTTCTAGCACTTGTATTCTATTAGAAGCTTTTGTACTGTCGATACCAAGTCTTGGGGTTGGTGTAGTTTCCTTTATGTATTTATATTCGAGTTTTGCTTTCGCTTATTTCTGTTTGCTGGTGCGTTTTGGTTAGGCAGTAGCCCATTACTAACCGTTCTGGGCTACGGGAATTGGTTCGCCTACTGGGAATTGTAGGTGCCATCATGACTTGAGAAATCGGGTCGTGACATAAAACTTTGGAATCCACGATTGCTATTAATAAGAATATTGAGACTATTAAATTATTAGCGGCTGAAGATATTATCAGATATAGAAAAAAATATAAATTTCTACATATAGGACTTGTTCAAGTAGCAGTTAAACCATTATATCGTTTAGGTCTAGATGTACCTATATGTCTTTTTCTAAGAGATAATAGATTATTAAATTTTGATGATTCATTATTAGCAGTACTACAAAGTAATCTAGCTAATGGTCCGTATATTTTAATTGTTATCCCAACTTCTCTATAGATATTAATGATCAAAATGTTATGGATACATTAACATTAAATGTTAAGACAAAAAATATGAATAGTAAAATAAATACTAGGGAGATAGCCATAATATATAGAGTATATTATAGACTAATGAAAACTACCTTAGCCCCTAAGGCTAAAATAGTAAGCAATAAAGATATTACCATGCTTATGGAAGCCAATCATAATCATAATAAAACCTTTGTCCCAAAAATGATAAAATGGGATGACGTATTAATAAAAGATAATTGGCACTTTGACTCCATAACGGAGCCAAATATTGAAGAGGAAAATTCAAGCATTGAGCAGGTAGTTCAATTTTCGGTTGGATCAATAGATTTAAAATTTTTAAGATCTCAATCCTTTAGTCATGCTAATTCTAGTAAAAGAATGTCTTTTCCAAGACCTCATTTTCGACAACCCAAGAAGAAAAAGATGTAACTCTTGAAGACATAGAGAAAAAATTAAAAGGAGTAGATTTTTTGGAAATAATTCCGAAAGTAGAATACGAACCTAGAATTACCAAGAAACCAACAAGTCCCACTGCTAGTGAAATGCTAGGTGTAATAGACTCTTTGTGCATGATCAGGTCGGATGAAGAATTTGACCTGACTTTGAATATTTAGATAAACTCTGGATGGATCCAGAGAATGCCATAAAAAGGGAATGGTATGTCCAAAAATATTCATTAAAGGAAAGAATATCCTTTAGAAAAAATTGTCACACCGATATGAAAAGAATAAGATGTAATATCAAATTTTTTAAATGATTTGAGTATACTGGAAAATTAGACGATCAAAAAGAATCATTAAATATGATTGTCAATAAATGGTATACTAAAACTAAGGTGGTTGAATCTATAATTTCCCCATTAGAAGAAATTAGTTTACCCGTAGATGGTAGAGTTGTTACTGCTACACCCTTTAAACTTGATATATTAGATACTAAAGGTGACCCTAAAAATAAAGATATAAATCGGATAATTCAGCAAAATAATTATACGAATCAACTACTATATGTGGTCTCCAATCAAATCCTTAAGGCTGATAATAAATCAACCTTTAAAGATAAACCAAGCTCTTCTTATAATGATAAGGATAAGAAGTTAGAAACTCACCCAATATTTAAGTTACCAAAATTTTCAAAAGATAAATTTCCAAAATTTCAGGAAAAGTTTGAAATCCCTGATGATCTAATAGAAAAAATTAACGGAAGATTAAAAGACAAATTAAAATTTGAAGATGATACAGTCATAAGAACCATATCTGAAAAACTGATAATGACATCAACAAATTAAGTTCTAGAGACTCTAATAAAAAGAACTATTATAAGAAACCCTCTTTTTCGGATATGCAGTATGAAAAAAATAAATTTTTATCTCATACTTCACATTGTGGAAGCAAAATTGATGAATGGAATATTGATGGACTCGCGGAACATCAAATATATAATAAACTGCATGAAATAGGAATGGCCATAATGACATATAGAATGAAAAATATTACGGATAAATAAGCTACCACATTAATTGTAGCAGGATTTACGGGAACATTAAAATATTGGTGGGATAATTATCTCACCGAAGATAATAAGAAAATTGTATTAAATGCTACTACTATTACTCAAGTTATAAAGACTGAACCCACAAGACAAACTTCTGAAAATCAAATCTCAGAAGACGCCACCGCTACTTTAATTTATAGCATAGCTAAACATTTAATAGGGGAACCCCAACTTTTCCAAGATAGAAGTCTAGAGATAATATCAAACCTATCCTATCCAAAATTAAATGATTTTAGATGGTATAAAGATGTCTTCCTCAACAAAGTCATGGTTAGAGAAGACTGTAATCATGATTATTGGAAAGAAAAATTTATAAGTGGTTTACCAGCCTTATTTGCTGAAAAAGTTAGGATAAAATTAAAAGATAGGTTCGAGGGTAAAATTCCCTATAGTCAATTAACTTATGGTGACCTTATAAGCTTTATAAACGTCACTGAACTTGCATTATGTACAGACATGAAACTAAAAAATCAACTAAAAAGGGACAGTAAAATAACACGAAGAGAGCTAGGAAGTTTTTGTCAGGACTTCGGATATGTTAAATTATCTGCCCCTTCAAAAGAAGCATCCAAGAAAATGAAAAGAAGACATAAATAATATAAGAATAAACCAGAAAAACCCCACTATTACAAAAGAAGATTTAAAAAACATAAATCCACCAAAGGTGGCACTAAATCTTATAAAAATAATTCTGATAAATGTTGGAACTATGAAAAGTTTGGTCACCGTGCCAGAGATTGTCATGTACCTAATAAAAGGAAAGATAAAATAAATATGTTAGAACTTGAGGAAGAAGTCAAGAATAAATTATATTCTATTCTTGAGGAAAATGAAAATAGTTCTTCCTCTGAGGAGAGCCTTAGTGACGAAGATCAACTTAATATCGCATATAGTTCTGACAGCAGTGAGTCAAGTAATCACTGTGGATGCAGCGGCGCAATTTGCACTTGTGATAGCCGCTCTATAAATGTCATTACTAATAATAACAAGGAAATTTTCTTTGAGATGATTGACCATATTGATGATCATGATCTTAAAACAAAATATTTAATAGAATTAAAAAATATTGTTCTTAATCAACAACCAGAAAAAGAAGCAATTGAACCTTTTAATATGAAAAATGTATTAAACAAATTTAATGAATAAAAGTATGACACAACACTACAAGATCTTCAGACTGAATTATTTCACATAAAAAGGGTAATTAAGGAAGTTAAGCAAAGACTTGACAAACTAGAAACAGAATCCCTTACCAATAAAATTATAAATGACTTGACGCCAAACTAAGAACCAGTGTCATATGAGCCTGGAGAAAGGTCAAAATTAGGAAAAGATGAGGAAGAAGAAATAGAGTCCCTGGAAGGAACTCTAGAAACCAAATCAGGAATTAAAATAATTGCAATAGTTAAAGCCAGAGTTACCATATACCCATTACATTAGTCATTAATAAGAATTATACAATTCATAAAATTGCATTATTAGATAAAAGTGCAGATCAAAACTGCATAATTGAAGGAATAATTCCTACTAAATACCTTGAAAAAAGTACTACTCGATTATCCTCCGCAACGGGAGAAAGACTCAAGATAAATTATAAACTTCATAGGGCACACATATGCAATAATGAAATTTGTTTTATTAATGATTTTGTAATAACCAAGGATATAAATGAAGAAATAATATTAGGTATCCCTTTTGTAACTCAAATAAAACCATATACCGCTACGTTAGATGGCATCCACACCACTGCATTAGGAAAAAAAATTATTTTTCCTTATCGAAATAGTATGTTAAAAGAGGAAAGTGACTTTGTAAAAGATAAAACTATCTTTAGAATAAATCACTTTTCACAACAAATAAACTATTTAAAATATGAAATAAAAATTAAGAGAATTGAATCAGCTTTAAAAACCCCGTAAGTAGAAGTCAAAATTAAGAACCTCCAAGATGTCATCGAGCACGAAGTCTGTTCGGACTTTCCGAATGCCTTTTGGGAAAGGAAAAGACATATTGTTGAATTACCATATATCGAGGGATTTGACGAAAGAGTCATCCCCACTAAGGAAAGACCTATACAAATGAACCATGAATTAATGGAATATTGTAAAAAGGAAACCAATGATTTACTTGATAAAAAAATTATTAGACCTTCCAAGTCACCCTGTAGTTGCTCATCATTTTATGTCAACAATAGCACAGAAAAAGAAAGAGGAGCCCCAAGACTGGTCATAAATTATAAGCCCCTTAATAAGGTTTTAAAATGGATTAGATACCCGATACCCAATAAAAGAGATCTCCTTAAAAGAACCTATAAGGCTAATATTTACAGTAAGTTCGATATGAAATCAGGATTTTGGCAGATACAAATCGCCGAAAAGGATAAATATAAAACAGCCTTTAATGTACCTTTTGGACAATACGAATGGAATGTAATGCCATTAGGATTAAAGAATGCACCATCTGAATTTCAAAATATTATGAATAATATATTCAATCAATATAGTAATATCTCTATAGTTTATATAGATGATATTTTAATATATTCAGAAGATATTGATCAACACTTTAAACATATTCAAACCTTTTTAAAAATTATTAAACAAAGTGGGTTAGTAGTAAGTGCTAAAAAGATTAAGTTATTTCAAACATCTATTAGATTTCTTGGTCATGACTTATATCAAGGAACCTATAAAACTATTTGTAGAGCCATAGAGTTCTCATCCAAATTTCCAGATGAATTAAATGATAAAACGCAGCTCCAAAGATTTTTGGGGAGTCTCAACTATGTTGCGGATTTTATTCCAAATATTAGGAAGATTTGTAAGCCTCTTTATCAGCGTCTTAAGAAAGATCTGGTCCCATGGGGATTAGAGCAGACTAAGACAGTCCAAAAAATTAAATCAATAGTCCAAAAACTTTCGTGTCTAGGAATACCACATCCCGAAGCATTCATGATTGAAGAAACCGATGCCTCAGACATAGGATACAGAGGGCATCCTTAAACAAAGAGTTTCTCTAGAAAACCCCGAACAATTAGTAAGATTTACTTCAGGTTTATGGAATAATTGTCACGACCCAGACCTTCGTGAGTGGCACCCACCCAACCCTCGAATGAGCGAACCAATAAAGTTCAATCATTTGCCTAGACTAACAGCCTAAAACCAGCAAGCGAAAAGTAAACTAGCAATCAAATCAAATCAAAAACTAATCGTAATCATTATCCTGCGGAAAATCCCTCCTAAGAAATGAAAGTCATCGTACCAAACATCAATACCAATATCTAGAATACGGGATGCAACCCTAAAATAAATACGAAAGTCGTTTTAAGCCCGAAACAAGTGGGCTAAACTCTAGAGATAAATCCAAGGTAGCTTGATCAAGAAGCTCACCCTTGAAATCAGAAATCGCCGGTGCTAAATGCGAGGTCGCATCTCACTCGCTAGTAGATTTCCTGTACTCACCAAAAGAAATACAAGTGCAGTATCAGTACACCACCATTGTGTACTGTAGGATCATCAGCCAGTTTTCAAGTAAACAGCATATATAACAGTACGACATATTCAAGTAAATATATGGAAAACATGCAACAAGTATACAAGCCCTAGACTACAAGTCTCTATCTACCTTGTCCCAACATGAAATCCATATCTTAAAGTTCTATACCACTAACATGAGCCATTAACTATACCTTTTTGTCTAGCCCGGACCCACCCTAGAATCCCCTCTAGATACATTCCAAAAGTAATGATCAACCCGACCTAAACTAAGACCAAACACAGCAGTTATACCAAGTTCCCAGCCACTCAAGGACCCCCAACTATAGCACCTTCAAATAAACAACCCGATCCACTCACAAAACCAATATCAAGTATCACATTCAATAAATAACCCGGTCCAAACACGGAACCAATATCAAGTATCACATTTAGTAAAACAACCTGGTCCACTCCCAAAACAAACTTGTGAAAACCTGAATGTTTTTGGAGTTGTTTCTGCATTAAAAACCCGTCAGCCTGCTATAGCAGTCCCCGCTCCACTATAGTTGTAGCCCGCCGCTATAGCGGTCTTAAGTGGGTTGACCGCTCTTTGACTGCCTCTATAGCAGTAATTTCTACCGCTATAGCGGTGGCCGCTATCGTGCATGACCGTGCTCATCACGGATAGAATATCCAGAATTCCACCAGTTTTGGCCATTTCACAACACACCTGTTTCCCCCGACGTCCTGAAACAACCCCTTCACGTCAAACGCGATTTTGATGGTTCTACTTACCCAAACACGATTTCGAAAAGTACTTCAGACTCCTTTATGTCTTGGCTACATGGAAAACTAGCTCAATCCAAGACACCTAAACCCATGTTTACCCGTATTTCCCTTGACTCTACCTCACTCCTAAACCGGCCGAGGCTAGCCTAGCCTAAAATTTCAAACTCCCATACTCGGAGTTTTCTAACTCTAAAACTTGGCATGACTGGACTACCCATAACGATGGACCCGGTGGTTACAACAGATACCAACTTACCCATTGTTTGTCCCCGAATGATCAAACCCAAAATTACGGTAATAAAAAGAAGGAAGTGTAGTACCTGAATCCTCAAACAGTTGAGGGTACTTGTCCCGCATGTCCTTCTTGGTTTCCCAAGTGGCTTCCTCAATCGGATGATGCTTCCACTGAACTTTCACCATATCAATCACCTTTGTCCTCAACCTCCGGACATCCCGAGCAAGAATCAAAATCAATTCCTCCTCATAACGAAGATCCTTATCAAAAAGTACCTCATCCCACTTGATGTTGTATTCCCCATCCCTATGGTATCGCTTGAACATGGATACATGGAATACCGGATGGATTCCCGACAAACTAGGTGGCAGTGCTAACTTGTAAGCCACTGGCCCAACAATTTAAAGCACTTCAAATAGACCGATGAACCGAGGTCTAAGCTTGCGCTTCTTACCAAACTGCATAACCCCTTTCATTGGCGATACCTTTAGCAATACTTGTTCACCAACCTTAAACTCCATATCCCGGACCTTGCGATCCGCATACTCCTTCTTCCTACTTTGAGCAGCCAACAACTTGGTCTGTATGCCCCTTACCTTTTCATGCGCTTCCTTTACTAAATCTACGCCCAAAGGCTTTACATCACCTTCCTCAAACCACCCAACTGGTGATCTGTAGTTCCTCTTATACAGGGCCTGGAACGGTGTCATATCTATACTGGAGTGGTAGCTATTGTTGTACGAGAATTTGCACAATGGTAGAAACTGGTCCCAATGACCACCGAAGTCCATTACATATGCTCTCAGCATGTCCTCCAGTACCTTAATCATCCTCTTCGACTGACCATCAGTCTGAGTATGGAAGGTTGTGCTAAAAGTGAGTTGGGTACCCAACTTTTCATGTAACTTGCCCTAGAACTTAGAAGTAAACTGCGTACCCCTGCCTGAAATGATGGACAGTGGGACCCCATGTAGTTTCACAATCTTCTTCACGTAAATCTTAGCCAATTGCTGTGAATTGTAATCTACCCTGACCAAAATGAAAAGAGCGGACTTGGTCAGCCTGTCAACAATTACCCAAATTAAATCATACTTCCCCAATGTCTTGGGAAGACCCATCACGAAATCCATGGTTATACTTTCCCACTTCCACTCTGGAATTGGCATTCTCTGAAGTAGTCATGCAGGTCTCTGATGCTCATACTTTACCTGCTGGCAGTTATGACATTTGGACACAAAATCTACTATGTCCCTTTTCATCCCGGGCCAGCAGTAACGCTGCCTCAAGTTCCTGTACATTTTGGTCACACCCGGATGAATTGAGTATCGCGAACCATGAGCTTCTGTAAAGATTTGCTGAATTATATCATCAACCCGAGGAACACAAATCCTCTCCCTGAAATGCAACACTCCACCAGAGTCTAACATGACATCTCTGAACTCCCGGGATATTACCTTGCGTCGCAACTTACCCAGTTTCGGATCCTGAAACTGTTTTGCCTTTATTTCCTCTATGAAGGTGTCCTTGAACTCAATGCTGGCCAACAACCCACATTGATCTAAAAAACCTAAGTGCATGAACTTGTCCCCCAAAGCCCGAATCTCCTTAGCCAATGGTCGTTTTGACTCCCCCAACCAAGCCAAGCTACCCATGCTAACGGTTTTCTGGCTCAATGCGTCTGCCACCATATTAACCTTACCTGGATGGTACTGAATTATCACATCATAATCCTTCAATAACTCCATACATCTCCTCTGCCTCAGATTCAAATCCTTCTGAGTGAAAAAATGTTGCAGAATGATCTGTGAATACCTCACACTTGACACCATAAAGATAGTGTCTCCAGATTTTTTATGCAAAAACCACTGCTGCCAACTCTAAATTTTGAGTTGGGTAATTCCTCTCATGCACCTTCAACTACCTGGATGCATAGGCTATCATATTCCTGTCCTGCATCAACACAGCACTCAAACCAGAATGTAAAGCATCACAGTAAACAACAAAGTCTTTACATTCAACCGGCAAGGACAAAATAGGGGTTGTGGTCAGAAGTGTCTTGAGCCTTTGGAAGCTCTACTCTCACTTGTCGAACCACACGAACGGTACCTCCTTCTGTGTCATCCTGGTCAGGTCAGTAGCAATAGAAGCAAAATTCTTAACAAACCTCTGGTAGTACCCCGCGAGCCCAACAAAACTCTTCACCTCGGTCACAGAGCTAGGCTGAACCCAACTCTTGACTGCCTCAATTTTCTGGGGATCCACCATCACCCCTTTTTCTGACACTACATACCCCAAGAATGCCACAGAAGTCAACCAAAACTCTCAGTTAGTGAATTTTGCATAAAGCTTTTGGTGCCTCAAGATATCCAGCACAATACGAAGATGATTAGCATGTTCCTCCCTACTCTTAGAGTAGATCAAAATATCATCGATAAACACGATAACGAAAGAATCGAAGTAGGACTTAAACACCCCATTCATCAAACTCATGAATGCTGCCGGCGCATTGGTCAAACCAAACGACATTACTAGAAACTCATAATGTCCATACCGGGTACGAAAAGCAGTTTTCAGAATGTCCTCAGGTCTAATCTTTAGTTGATGGTACCCCGACCTTAGGTCGATTTTTGAGAACACTGACGCACCTTGAAGCTTGTCAAAAATATCATCTATACGGGGTAGAGGGTACTCATTCCGGATGGTCACCTTGTTCAACTGCCTATAATCTATGCACATCCGCATACTACCATCCTTCTTCTTGATAAACAAGACCGGAGCACCCAAGGTGAAGCACTAGGACGTATAAATCCCTTATTTAGGGGTTCCTGCAGCTTAGTCTTAAGTTCCCTTAACTCTGCTGGAGCCATTCTATACAAAGGAATGGAAATGGGATGAGTGTCTGGCTCCAAATCAATATAAAAATTTATGTCTCTGTCCGGAGGCATGTCAGGCAAGTCCGCTGGAAACACCTCTACAAATTTAGAAACCACTGGAACTGACTCAATAGGAGGAGACTCCACACTATCATCCCAGAGATGAGCCAAGAAGGCTAGACACCCCCTCTCCACTAGCTTCCTAGACCAAACAAATGATATTATCTTAACTGGCTTAGGCATGTACACACCTTCCCACTCTATCTTATCCTTGCCCATAATATCTAGATCCACGGTCTTGGTGTTACAGTTCAACACAGCATGATAAGGAGATAGCCAGTTCATACCCAAGATAATATCAAAATCATCTATATCTAGAATTACCAAGTCTACCCAAGTATGTAACCCCACAAAAACAACAGAACAGTCACGATATACATGAGTCACAACCACCGACTCTCCCACTGAGGTAGAAACATAGATAGGGGAATCAAGGATATCACAGGTCAAACCCAACCCCAAAGAAAAACTCACAGACACATAAGAATATGTAGAACCTGGGTCAAATAATACCGAAGCCATTTTATCACAGACAAGAATAGTACCTGTGATCACCGTATCTGAGGCTTCCACCTCAGTCCTTCATGGAAAAGCATAGCAATGTGCCCGATCATCAATCCGGGCAACTTCCCGAGCTGGCTACGCCGCACCCCTGCCTGCACCACCATTCCCTCTGTCTCCCCGGCCTCCCTGAAAATTACCTCGCCCACCCTGTGAGCGACCCCTAGCATTACCGCCTCTGCCTATCGGAACCACTGCTCTAGTATGCTGATGACCCTGATTACCTGTCTGTCTATATGGACACTACCTCTTAAAGTGGCCCAACTCACCACAATAGAAGCAACCACGGTCAAGAGTAGGTCTGCTAGCTGATGTATAGGATGCTCCCTGGCCTCTAGGAGCTGAATACTGAGCTCCCTGACAACCACCTGTTGTAGCTGGCAGAGCTGACTGAATAGGACGGGCCGGATAAGCATGCTGATGCTGGCCCCGGGAGTATGAACCACTATAGTTTTCCTCATTCTGGGGCTTCTTGGCTAAAGCCTTAGCCTGCCCCGCTTGCCTAACTTCCTCAATCTTCTTCACATAGTCCACCACATCATTGAAACCCTTTCCTGAAGAAGTTATATGCACTGACAGCACCTGCAGATCACTATTCAGACCTTTGACAAACAACTGGACCTGTTCCTCCTCGGAACCCAACTTATGTGTAGCAAAATGAGACAACGCATGGAACTTAGCCTCATAAGTAGAAACCGACATGCTACCCTACTCCAAGTTCAGAAACTCATCCTTCTTCCGGTCCCTCAAAGTACGGGGAACGTACTTCTCTAGAAACAACGCATGGAACTGCTCCCAAGTCAGTGGAGGTAGGATATAAGACAGACACTTAACATGAGACCTCCACCACTGCTTGGCATCACCCTGCAACTGAAAAGTGACAAACTCCACCCCATGCTGACATACAATACCCAACTTGTGCAACCTCTCATGGCAATCCAGGATGAACTCATAGGCATCCTCCTTGTCTGTACCCTGAAACATCGGAGGTTTCAGCTTATGGAACTTAGTCAGAATCTCATGCTCATTACCTGTCATCATTGGGCCTAGCAATGGCCTGAGGAGATCATTTATGCCCAAAGCTGCATCCATCCTTGGTGTAGTAGTGACCGTTGGCTGAGTATCCAAGGCTTGATTTGCATAAGATACGGGTATGGCTCCTGCACTAACCAACCCACTCAGAATATCCCATGCCTGCCTAATAGCTTTTGGTGTCATAGTAGGAAGGCATGCACCCCCAACTGGTGCCGCCTCCTCTTGAGCCCCTCCATCCTCTACAACCACTTCTTCTACATCCGTAGCCACATGATCCTGAGATGGGGGAGGGGTTACCTCACATGCAGCGGCAGCAGCTCGAGCTCCACCCCTGGCAGGTGCGGCTCTAGCTCGTCCCCTACCCCTTCCCCTACCTCTGCCTTGAACTGTCGGGCCTGCTGCTGGGACCACTGGCCTTGCTCCATTATTTCTAATAGTAACCATCTGCGGATAGAAGAGTGAATGAGGTTATATACCAATTTGTATCACCAGATACCAATTAGAATCGAGTTATAGAACGAAGGAAAGAAGGAAGAGATAGTTTTTCCTAAGGCCCCATAGCCTCTCAAAGAAAAGTACAGACGTCTCCGCACTGTTCCGCAAGACTCTACTAGACCTGTTTGGTACAACGAGATCGATGAACCTAGGCTTTGATACTATATTTTTCACGACCCAGACCGTCATGAGTGGCACCCACCCAATCCTCGGATGAGCGAACCAATAGAGTTCAACCCTTTGCCTAGACTAACAGACTAAAACCAGCAAGCGAAAAGTAAACTAATAATCAAAACAAATCAGAAACTAATCGTAATCATTATCCTGCAGAAAATCCCTCCTAGGAACTGAAAGTCATCGTACCAAACATCAATACCAATATCTAGAATACGGGGATGCAACCGAAAAAGAAATACGGAAGTAGTTTTAAACCTGAAACAAGTGGGCTAAACTCTAGAGATAAATCCAAGGTAGCTTGATCAAGCAACTAACCCTTGAAGTCAGAAATTGCCAGTGTTAAATCTGAGGTCGCGTCTCAGTCACTGGTAGATTTCCTGTACTCACCAAAAGAAAGACAAGTGCAGTATCAGTACACCACCACTGTGTACTGGTAGGATCATCATTCAGTTTTAGAATAAATAGCATATATAACAGTATGACATATTCAAGTAAATATATGGAAAACATCCAACAAGTATACATGCCCTAGACTACAAGTCTCTACCTACCTTGTCCCAACATGAAATCTATCTCTTACAGTTCTATACCACGAACATCAGCCATTAACTATACCTTTCCATCTAGCCTGGAATCCCCTCTAGACACATACCAAAAGTAATGATCAACTCGGCCTAAACCAAGACCAAACACAGCAGTTATACCAAGTTCCCTTCCACTCAAGAACCCCAACTATAGTACCTTTAAATAGACAACCTGGCCCACTCACGGAACCAATATCAAGTATCACATTCAGTAAACAACCTGGTCCAAACACGAAACCAATATCAAGTATCACATTCAGTAAAAAAAACCGGTCCACTCACGGAACCAATATCAACCAATGCAATACAATAGTCAATGAAACAATACAAGATGCAATAAAGTAAACCCATACCAGGCGTGGTACCCGTGCCAACCGAATGTTATACTCGTACCAGGCGTGGTACCCGTGCCAACTATGTGTTATACCCATACCAGGCGTGGTACCCGTGGCAACTATGTGTTATACTCATACCAGGCGTGGTACCCAAGCCAACCAAATTTTAACATACCACAGTCAATGTAGGAACATAAATAACTTGTAAAATCAACAAGTAAGCACCGTTCAATCACAGACTGTAAACAGGAACCTAGACATTCCACACTACTTTCCTAAGAAATGTAATGCATACAATCACTTAGACATGAGTACATGAATATACATATTCACAGAAAATCATAAGCCATCACCTACCTCGAAATGTTACAAGCTCTATTAGACCCGA
The DNA here is from genome assembly GCA_003996215.1 of Jaltomata sinuosa. Taxonomy (NCBI): domain Eukaryota; kingdom Viridiplantae; phylum Streptophyta; class Magnoliopsida; order Solanales; family Solanaceae; genus Jaltomata; species Jaltomata sinuosa. The sequence continues at coordinate 21,055 of QJPP01004326.1, forward strand.
GTTTTCTCGTGTTCCGGATTCCTCTCTCATTCTTGGTCTAAAAATAGCACACAGTACATATAATTAACATATAAGTCCTGTACATTTCCCAGATTATACCATATCCCCAAACCCCAGGCCACTCATGATCATTCCACCTTTTTCCCGGGATTTTCCACCATTAATTCTCCTAGTTCTATCATTTTTATGGATAAAACAGGGAACTGAACAACCTATTATCATAATAATATACTTTAATCCATACCCAAGAACACACATGCTTGGAATCCCCTTCCTTCCCTGAATTCCACCATCCCTAGGTTATTCTAACCTTTCCCCACATTCTCTCCTAGCAATTCTACCGCATAGGAAACGTAATACAAAGATTGGGGAACGAAAACCTTACCTTAGGGAATAATTTTGACGAAAAAAGGAAGAAAAATGCCTGGAATCGCCTAGCCCTTCTCCCAAATAAAACTTGTGATAAACTGAATTTTTTGGGAGCTATTTCTGCATTAAAAACCCATCAGCCCGCTATAGCGGTCCCCGCTCCGCTATAGCGGTAGCTCGCCGCTATAGCGTTCTTAAGTGGGTTGACCGCCCTTTGACTGCCGCTATAGCGGTAATTTCTACTGCTATAGCGGTGGCCGCTATCGCGTGTGACCGCGCTCATCATGGATAGAATATTCGGAAATCTGCCAGTTTTGGCCATTTCACAACACACCTATTTCCCCCGACCTCCTGAAATAACCCCTTCACATCAAACGTGATTCCGGGAGTTCTACTTACCCAAACGCAATTCCGAAAAGTCCTCCGGACTCCTTTATGTCTTGGATACGTGGAAAACTAGCTCAATACAAGACACCTAAATCCATTTTTACCCGGATTTCCCTAGACTCTACCTCGCTCCAAAACTGATCGAGGCTAGCCTAGCCCAGAATTTCAAACTCCCAGACCCGGAGTTTTCTAACACTAAAACTTGGTACGATTGGACTACCCATAATGACGAACCCGGTTGTTACAATAATTCCCAAAAAAATTATAGTACCATTAAAAAGGAAATTTTGGCTACAGTACTATGTATTACCAAATTTCCAGATGATTTAATAAACAAAGAATTTCGGTTAAGAGTAGACTGCAAAGCAGCCAAAGATGTTTTACAAAAAGATGTTAAAAATTTAGATTCTAAAAAAATATTTGCTAGATGGAAAGCTTTATTATCCAGCTTTGATTTTCAAATAGAGTTTATAACAGGGAAAAATAATTCTCTCCTCGATTTTTTAACAAGGGAATTTTTACAGAGAAATAATGAGACCCGGAACCCCAGGAATAAGACCTTATAAGTCCCCATTTCCAGCCTTCAAACCTGAAGAAAAAATGAAAAGTCCTTTTAAGGAAACAGATAAACCTAAACCCGAGAATAGATTTTCAGTTCTAGCAGAATTTCCACATCTGCCAAAAGCTACCATTCCTTCACCATTAAGAGAACATATAACCAGTTTAACCAAATTACAACCTCTTAAAACAGGTTTTTAGAGAAGATTCCTCCTCAACAGGTAATAAAGGCATCACAGTCCAAACCAAGGACAATTACAAAATGAAGCCACCGGAGACGTACACTCAAGCAGTCCTCCCAACTACCCCAAAACGGAACATGGAGATTACTCCAAATAAAGAGCAATTTGAAATAATAGATCTACATGTATTGCCGATCATGGCTCTTGATAAAATCTACGAAGATTTCAGAGTACCGAACCTATTAAAACCTTGCTATACAAATCAAAATTATGTGGAGACAGAAGATCCCCTCAAAACCCAAAGATATTAAGAGTTCATTTTAACAGATACTGATTCAGTGAAAATCGAGCACAAATTAAAAAATATTAATAATCCAGACAGTATTGAATTCTCAAAATTCACAATTAAAAGAATTCTCAGCCCCTTTGAATGGTTCAAGGATCATCTACATACCCCCATTCCCCTATCAGAAGTTCATCGACCCCAAACCTACAATTGGTATGATTATAAGGCGGCCTGTTACAATTTCATGTATGTTAGGCCCAATACTCACTCCTGGTTCGTGAAATATTCAGAAGAGATGAAAAGTGCAGTAATCCCTAGATGGTTCTACGACTGGTGGAGCCAATTTGGAGGAAATAAACAGGTATTGTTAAAACATTTTCAGATGCAGTTTGAAATATTCCAGGTAGATAAGAATATCTCAACCCTATCGGAGAATGTCAAATTATGTAAAAAATTTATTGTTATCTACTGGTCCTTCGATATTCATGAATTCGAAAGGATCAAATATTTGAGTAAGACCATCTGGATCAAAGGTTGGACACCAACACCCCGAGATAATACAAGAGCATCAAGTTCTTCATCCCAACTATACAAAGAGGAATTAAAAAGGAGGCTCGAAGAAGCCTTATCAAGTCTAAACAAGGATATCGGACCAAAACAAATAATGGAGTTATTAGACACTGCGTCCTCGCACACTAGCGAGCCCAGCAATAGAGACGTGATGGATCCATAAGGGATAGCTTAAGCTTACCTACTCAACTAAAGAGAAGAGACGGCATGCCCTTTCAACGGAATAAAGAGTTACTACAAGTCAACAGGTGTAGAATCAACACAAAAGACAAATAGCTATGGAATTTGAAAAGAAGCAAAAGGCAAAATCAGCAAAAGAGAAGAAGTATAAAGAAAGCAACATTAAATACCACAAAATGCAGCAAAGTGATAAGGATAAAAGAAAAACAAAAGAAGCACAAAATCAGCAAAACCACATGAAGTAAAAATCAAGCAACATTGATGACAAGGAATAAAGAAATGGCAACATCAAAATTCAGCAAAATGACAAGAAGACAAGAAGTTGGCAACAACGAAATCAGCAAAAAGGAGTAAAAAGAAGGCAACATCAAATGCCCAAGCTTCATTTTCAAGAAGAAGCAATTTCCAACAAGATAATTATGATCTGTTATATCCGTGTAAAATTAAGTTTGCCACGTGTAAACACGTGTTAGATAAATAGTGTTAGTAATAAATTGAGTCAGCACTTTCATATCCATGTAATAATAACTCTGCCCCGTGTGGACACATGTTAGATAAATACTAAATAGTATTAGTGGACACATGTTAGATAAATAGTATTAGTAGAAAATTGAGTCAGCACTTTGAGGTCTATTTAAGACCTTCACTTTGTAAGAAGAAGGGCATTCGGAAACTTAGCCACTCACTTCCATATTGCCTATCCTTTCCTTCCATGTACTCAATCTTTCTCTCTACTTAATAAAAATCTTTCTTGTAAGTACTTTCTCTTTCTCTACTATTGTTCTAATTTGTTTTAAATTTAAAGTTTTGTAGTATCTTTTGGTTCCTTTTAATTTTCTTAACTGTTCTTTTGATTGTTTAATTTCCTACTATTCTTTTGTTAATATTTTCAAACTATTATTTTAATATTATATCCATGATCCGTTCTATGGTACAGTAGCGGTGGCGTCTTCTGAGATCTAATTTTAAGAAGTTTGCCCTATAGGTTCGTATTCTACTTTCGGAATTGTATCCGAAAAATCCCATAGAACGGATCGTGGATATAATATTAAAATATTAGTTTGAAAATATTAACAAAAGAACAGTAGGAAATTAAATGAGCAAAAGAACAGTAAGAAAATTTAAACAAAAGAAACAAAAGGTACTACAAAAGGTTTGTTTTAAAAATAAATTAAAATAACAGTAGAGAAAGAGAAAGTACTTACAAAAGATGTTGATTCAGTAGAGGGAAAAGTTTAGTACAGAGAGAGAAAAGGTGGGCAATATGGAAGTAAGTGGCTAAATTTCCAAATGCCCTTCTTTTTACAAAGTGAAGGTCTTAAATAGACCTCGAAGTGCTTACTCGACTAATTACAAAGGCTATCTATTTTACATCTGTATATCTATTTTTACATCTGTCCACACGTGGCAGACTTAACATTACATGGATCTAAAAATGCTGACTCGATTTACTACTAATTCTATTTATTTAACATGTGTCTACACATGGCAGACTTAATTTTACACGGATACTAAAAATCATATTTATCTTGTTGGAAGTTGTTCCTTTGAAAATGGAACCTTGGCCATTGATGTAGCTACCTCTTTACTCCTTTTTTTGCTGATTTTTCTGCCATGTATTGTTGCTTTGCTCCTTATCTCTTTGCTGAAATTTGTGTGCCATTTATTGTTGTTTTTCTCCTTAACTCTTTGCTGAAATTTGTGTCATTTAATGTTGCTTTCTTTTTACTTCTTCTCTTTTGCTGATTTTGCCTTTTGCTTCTTTTCAAATCCCATAGCTATTTGTCTTTTGTGCTGATTCTACATCTGTTTACTTGTAGTAACTCCTTATTCCGTTGAAAGGGAATGCCGGCTCTTCTCTTCAGTTGAAGAGATAAGCTTGAGATATCCCTTGCGGATCCATCATGTCTCCATTTCTGGGCTCACTAGTGTGCGAGGACGCAGTGTCTAATAACTCCATTATTTATTTTGGTTTGCTATCCTTGTTCAGACTTGATAAGGCTTCTTCGAGCCTCCTTTTTAATTCCTCTTTGGATAGTTGGGACGAAGAACTTGATGCTCTTGTATTATCTTGGGGTGTGGGTGTCCAACCTTTGATCCGGATGGTCTTACTCAAATATTTGATCCTTTCAAATTCATGAATATCGAAGAACCAGTAGATAATATAGGAAATTCTTTTAGCAATAAAAAATTTACACAATTTGACATTCTCCGGTAGGGTGGAGATATTCTGCTCCACCTGGAATTTCTCAAACTGTGTCTGAAAATGTTTTGACAACACCTGTTTATTTTCTCCAAATTGTCTCCACCAGTCGTAGGACCATCTAGGGATTACTGCACTTTTCATCTCTTCTGAATATTTCAAAAACCATGAGTGAGTATTGGGCCTAACATACATGAAATTATACCAGGTCGCCTTATAATCATACCAATTGTATGTATGGGGTCGATGAACTTCTGATAGGGGAATGGGGGTGTTTAGATGATCCTTGAACCATTCAAAGGGGCTGAGAATCCTTTTAATTGTGAATTTCGAGAATTCAATATTGTCTGGATTAGTAATATTTTTTAATTTGTGCTCGATCTTCACTGAATCAGTATCTGTTAAAATGAACTCATAATACCTTCGGGTTTTGAGGAGATCTTTTGTCTCCACATAATTCCGATTTGTATAACAAGGTTTTAATAGGTCCGGTACTCCGAAACCTTCGTATCTTTTATCAAGTGACATGATCGGCAATACATGTAGATCTATTATTTCAAATAGCTCTTTATTTGGAGTAATAATCTCCATTTCCCATTCTGGGGTAGTTGGGAAGACTGCTTGAGCGTACGTCTCCAGTGGCTTCATTTTGTAACTGTCCTTGGTTTGGACTGTGATGCCTTTATTACCTGTTGAGAAGGAATCTTCTCTAAAAACTGTTTTAAGAGGTTGTAATTTGGTCAAACTGGTTATAGGTTCTTTTAATGGTGAAGGAATGATAGTTTTTTGCAGATGTGTAAATCCTGCTATAACTGAAAATCTATTCTCGGGTTTAGGTTTATCTGTTTCCTTAAAAGGGCTTTTCATTTTTTCTTCAGGTTTGAAGGCTGGAAATGGGGGCCTCTGAGGTCTTATTCCTGGGGTTCCGGGTCTCATTATTTCCTTGTAAAAATTTCCTTGTTAAAAAATCGAGGAGAGAATTATTTTCCCCTGTTATAAATTCTATTTGAAAATCAAAGTTGGATAATAAAGCTTGCCATCTAGCAAATATTTGTTTAGAAACCAAATTTTTAACATCTTTTTGTAAAACATCTTTGGCTGCTTTGCAGTCTACTCTTAACATAAATTCTTTGTTTATTAAATCATCTTGAAATTTGGTAATACATAGTACTATAGCCAAAATTTCCTTTTTAATGGTACTATAATTTTTTTGGGCATTATTCCATAAACCTGAAGTAAATCTTACTAATTGTTCGGGGGTTTCTAGAGAAACTCTTTGTTTAAGGATTCCTCTGTATCCTACCTCTGAGGCATCGTAATCTACAATCATGAATGCCTTGGGATGTGGTATTCCTAGACACAGAAGTTTTTGAACTATTGATTTAATTTTTTGGACTGTCTTAGTCTACTCTAATCCCCATGGGACTGGATCTTTCTTAAGACGCTGATAAAGAGGCTTACAAATCTGCCTAATATTTCAAATAAAATCTGCAACATAGTTGAGACTCCCCAAAAATCATTGGAGCTGTGTTTTATCATTTAATTCATCTGGAAATTTGGATGAGAACTCTATGGCTCTACAAATGGGTTTATAGGTTCCTTGATTTAAGTCGTGACCAAGAAATCTAATAGCGGTTTGAAATAACTTAATCTTTTTAGCACTTACTACTAATCCATTTTGTTTAACAATTTTTTAGAAAGGTTGAAATATGTTTAAAGTGTTGATCAATATCTTCTGAATATATTAAAATATCATCTATATAAACTATAGAAATATTACTACATTGATTGAATATATTGTTCATAATATTTTGAAACTCAGATGGTGCATTTTTTAATCCGAATGGCATTAAATTCCATTTGTATTGTCCGAAAGGTACATTAAAGGTTGTTTTATATTTATCCTTTTCGGAGATTTGTATCTGCCAAAATCCTGATTTCATATCGAACTTGCTATAAATGTTAGCTTTATAGGTTCTTTTAAGAAGATCTCTTTTATTGGGTATCGGGTATCTAATCTATTTTAAAACCTTATTAAGGGGCTTATAATTTATGACCAGTCTTGGGGCTCCTCTTTCTTTTTCTGCGCTATTGTTGACATAAAATGCTGAGCAACTCCAGGGTGACTTGGAAGGTCTAATAATTTTTTTATCAAGTAAATCATTGATTTCCTTTTTACAATATTCCATTAATTCATGGTTCATTTGTATAGGTCTTGACTTAGTGGAGATGATTCTTTCATCGAATCCCTCAATATATGGTAATTCAACAATATGTCTTTTCCTTTCCCAAAAGGCATTAGGAAAGTCCGAACAGACTTCGTGCTCGATGACATCTTGGAGGTTCTTAATTTTGGCTTCTACTTCCGGGGTTTTAAAAGCTGATTCAATTCTTTTATTCTAAAGATAGTTTTATCTTTTACAAAATCACTTTCCTCTTATGACATACTATTTAGATAAGGAAAAATACTTTCTTTTCCTAACGCAGTGGTGTGGATGCCATCTAATGTGGCGGTATATGGTTTTATTTGAGTTATAAAAGGGATACCTAATATTATTTCTTCATTTATATCCTTGGTTATTACGAAATCTGTAATGACCCTTCCGGTTATTTCCACGTATACGTTTTTCTTGTACCGTTAGAGCTTGTTTGTAGTGGCCCCAAGTAATTTAAGGCTTGTCGGGACCGTTATTTCAGTGTTGGGGCCATTTGTTTGGTCGTATGATAAGTTTTGAAGTCAAGAAAGTCGGCAAAAGTTATCGTAAGTTTCTTTAATAAATTTTCTGAACTTTGGGTAAAATGTCTCAGAGCTTTTCTCTCAATATATAAAGAGTTAGAAGTCCCCCAAAATACCAAATCGAAGGTCTACGAGTCTAGTTTCCAACGCACAAAACCTCACATCCAACTGATCTTGGAGTAAAAAGTTATGACTGTTTTACCGCGGACTATCTAGCAGAAACCGGGTCGCGAACCGGGTCGGGTCAAAATCGATTTAAAGCCTCAACTTCACGTTTAAAAACGCCATTTCAGTTCTGAAACAGTGAGAAAACATAAGGGAGGGTTCCAAGAGAGTTCTTGAGTATCAAAATCGTGCGATGGTGAATTGCGAACCTAAATTTAAGAATTTTATTAGCATCGCGCGTATATTTGAAAATATTTTATTTTTAAGTTATATTTTTTATTACCTTTTTTAAAGTATTTTAAAGGTCTATGAAAAATATTTTTGTTACGATATAATTGTATATGTATTTATTTTATAAGGTTTTATACATTGTAATATTTTAACGGAGATAGTAAATTTAGTTATGTTGAAATTTATTATTATAATATAGTAGGTTTTATTCGAAATAATTTTCTAATGATTAGGGTATATTCAAAAATTATATTTATTTTACCACGAACCTATGCGATACCCGAGTACGTACGTAACATGGATCCACCCATCATTAAGTGGATAAGAGGAGGTGTGGTGATGACACCCACACCCCCACGTGGAAACCAATTGTTGTGGAAGCAAGTACACCTAAGTGGTGTGATAAAATTTGTCACCTTATAATGAATAACTAGACTACTTTAATCAATGATATTCCTAAAACTCCTTTATAAACATGTTATATAGTACGTGAATGGAAATTATGGGGAGAGTTGTTAATTTTGTTGGTAGTTTGTTTGAAACTCAAAGAAAATCGATTATCTACGTCAAGTTATTCAAGCCTAATTTCGAGTTTGATTTCATTTCGGAGTTTCTCGGAGCGGTTCGAGCGTGGACATCGTCGTTCTAGCAGCTTGTCATCGGACGACAGGTAGGTTACGGTTTATTTTCCCTAGACTCCGCATATATAGGATAAAATTGTATTAATGGGCATCCTTGGGTTGGTTTATTAGGTTGGTACCACAGACCTCGACCGTTTTATTCATGTCCGCCTACTTTTGTCCCTCCGTTGCTTGTAGTACTTGCCGATATATTTTATTTACCCTTGTGGTCCCGTGAGACCTTGTTGACTCTGGAACATAGAAGGTGGGATTTTGGGAATGTCCGCGAGTTCCGGGCATAGAATTATCCTTCTAGGCTGGTTATGCTTGCTGAGTAGTTGTGGGCCTGTGCAGGGTTGATAGGTTTATTGTGAGCTACTGGGCAGCTATTGTGTGTGATCATACCATTTCCATGCATATAAAGAGGTTTTATGCATGTTTTACTATGATTTGGGCTTCGGGCCTACTGACACTATTTTCTAAACCTTGCATGGCCCCGGGGGCCCGTTTTTGATGAAAATGAATTGGAAATGGTTTGATTTAACTTGTGAATATTCTTGGGTAAAAGAAAGTAAAATTATGATTTAAATCATTAGTTTTACGATTAACTCTAGTCTCGGCAGGGCCGGGGTGCTAGTTGAGTTTTCTTGCTACTTGAGATGATTTTTAGCCTCGGTCGGACCGAGCACCTGAGATGACTTTCTATTGTTTAGAACCGGTTATGCCCAGACACCCTTGGAGGGTTTTTTTAGATATTTTCCTACTACTTTAGTCCTGGACAGAGTCTGGGCATGCATATTAGAGACTGGGTCTCTATCTTGAAACCGGACTTGCTTCCGGATGACATGTTTTGATACAGAGTTTAGTATGGGGTCAGGGACCTCCATGGACCTTGCCATCCGGGCCTGGGGCTGCAGGCTGCGTGTGCCGGAGGAAGGGTATACGGTGGAGTAGATGTATACGGGCAGTATCATTCCATGGAACCTACCTGCTGGGCCGGATCGGCACCGGAGGAGGTACATACAGAGATACCATTTCACTTGAGATCTTCATGCATCATATCATTCATTGTTTGAGGCTCCACCCTTGTTTGTTGTTTGTTGATTGTACGCTTCGGTAGTATGGGATGCCGGAAGGTTTATTTTCACTTGTTTGTGTTCCTCAGTTGTATGGGCGGCCGGGGGACTGTAGGTAGACTCTTGCTATTTACTTACAAAATTGTTCCTTATTACGGTTAAGTATGAAATTTGGTTACTGCTAGACTGTTAGTTTCTGGATTTGAGATTGATATGATTAGTTGAGTTTAATTCATGTCTCTGAGCATGCCTATCATTACTCTTTCCCTCTTCTTATACTTGAGGTTACCGGTATACTGTCCATTTCGTAAACTTATTATGTATACACTGTTATTGCAAGGACCCCAGGTGCATTATTTCTTACTTTCACATGTGCCTATGGTGTGTATATTCTGCTTACTGGCCTCACATGTGGTTCTATTGATTTCCCTCTAGGCTAGTTCCTGTGTACCGTTCGTTGATTTCTGTGACTGCTTGCTTCTATTCTGTCTGTTACTACGCTTTTATCTTATATGTGCCTAGTCGGCCTATGATACCTATTGGGTACCTTATGCTTCGCATTTGGTGCTCACCTTACACCCCTGCATCTTTGGGTGCAGATCCTAGCGTGGGCCATCGCCGTTAGATCGCTGTGATTCGTTCTCGGAGATCTGTTGGGGACTACTTCAGACTGAGGGTGAGCTTTTGGCGATCGGAGCTTAGCTTTAGTTTATCTTTTGCTTTATGTACTCTATTACCATTCAGAGACATCTGTATATATTGTTCTGGATCGTTTGCACTCCGTGTATGTAGTTTCGGCTCTATACTATGATACCAGGTCTTGGGGTTCGGTTTAGTTTCTGCATATGTATATATATATATATTCCTGTTATCTATTCTCTTCATCTTGTTCCCTTACTTTTTCTTATTAAACTACTCTTCCGCTTATTTATTAGATAGTAGACCATTACTAACTGTCCTGGGCTACGGGAATCGGTTCGCCTACTGGGGGTTTGTAGGTGCCATCATGACCAAGAAATCGGGTCATGACAGCTTGGTATCAGAGCTTTAGCTACACTGGTGTCATCGGTATATGAGCCAATGTCTAGTAGAGTCCTGCGGATCGGGGCGGAGACATCTGTACTCAATCTTTGGGAGTCTACAGTGACATTTTAGGAAATTTAACTCTTTCATTGCTTCTGTGTCATGCGTGGAACCCTTGAAATTTCAGGAAATCTTATTTGTTCTACTTCATTCTTTCGCAGATGGTTCGTACGAGATCATCGGCATCACGCAGAGATGAGCCTCCCACTCCAGCTAAGGGTCGAGGACGCCCTCGAGCAGTGGCACCTGCTAGAGCTGCTAGAGTGGAGATAGAGCCCGAGTAGCATATGGATCAGGGGGAAGCCCAGGTACCACCAGCTCCAGCACCAGCTCCAGTACCAGCTCCAGTGCCCACTTCTGTGCCAGCTCCAGCAGCAGCTCAGTCTCCAGATATTCGGGGATTACTATTATAGCTTTTGGGTGTGATTGGAGAGCGGCCTTCTGAGGTAGCGCAGAAATTTGCTCAGGGGGCAGCCCTGGGTGTACAGAGCTCAGGAGCGTAGCCTGCTACTATGGCTCCCCGTGCGCAGGTCATTTCGGTTCCATCTGTTGCACAGCCTCTTGCTCCTCGCCCAATTATGACAGAGTCAGAGCAGAAGGCGTTGGGTAGGTTTTTGAGGTTAGCACCTATGAGGTTTGCTGGTACTTCTGGACAGGATCCACATGACTTTATTACTACCTGTGAGGAGATGTTGCATCATTTGGGTTTGTTGGAGACTCACGGGGTTGGTTATACTACCTATCAGTTGGAGGGCCCAGCGAAGTTATGGTGGAGGGCCCAGGTTACTTGTAGACCACCATCGTCACCTCCTTTGACCTGGTCTGAGTTTTATGAGGCCTTTATGGCCAAGTTCCTACGCCAGAGTGATCGTGAGCGTCGCAGGGAGCAGTTTACTCACCTTGTGCAGGGGTCTATGACTGTCTCGGAGTATGAGACCCGTTTCCATTAGCTAGCACCATTTGGAGCTATGATCATTCCTACCGAGGCAGATAGGATTCGCAGATTTGTATGGGGATTGAGGCCAGAGATCAGGCAGCCAGCTGAGATATTGATTGCCGGTGGTCGGTCATTTCAGGCTATTGTAGACTATGCCCGCAGTGTGGAGGACTTACAGCGACATGATCAGGGGTCCAGAGATAAGAGGCCTCGACATCAGGGTGTCTACAGTGGTTCCAGATATGGTGGTAGAGGTCCTGGCCAGTGGAGCCGGAGTTATCAGCCACAGCAGCACCAGGGTTAGTCCAGCCGACCGGTTCAGGCTTCCCTTCAGACTTTCGATAGTACCCAATTCGAGCAGGGTCAGAGCAGCCATCAGGGCTATGGAGGCCAGTCTTTGAGGGGTACAGTTTCTGGGGCATCAGGCCGTGGTGGTTATACGGGATCTGATGGTTCATCTCGATCGAGTAGACAGCCAGGGGCTTGTTTTACTTGTAGTGTGATTGGTCATTTTGCTAGAGATTGCCCTCAGCAGGGTACAGTTCAATTAGCCAAGCCTTTACGAGCAGTTCGGCCCCTGGCTAGAGGAGGTGGTCGTCAGAGTAGAGGTGGTGCTCCACGCGGCAGAGAAGGTGGTAGGGATGGCGATCGGGCAGGTGGAGGTCATCGTCAGTTTTACGCGGTCCCTAGGAGATCAGAGGCAGAGGCCTCAGATGCTGTGATTACAGGTACGATTTCTGTGTGCCATCAGTCTGCTATGGCTTTATTTGATCATGGATCCACTTGTTCATATGTAACTGCCTACTTTGTGCCTTTGTTGGGGTTGGCTAGTGAGCCATTATCTGTTCCTGTTTCTGTTTCGACCCCAGTAGGAGATTCTTTAGTAGTGGATCAGATTGTGAGATCTTGTATGCTATATATTGGTGATTCAGAGACTTGGGGTGATTTGATGATTCTTGATATGCTAGATTTTGATGTGATACTGGGCATGGACTGGTTATCCCCTCACCGTGTGGTTTTGGATTGTTCTGCCAAGACCATTACCATAGCTGTGCCTGGTGTATCCCCGGTTGTGTGGCAGGGTTCTGTTAGCCATGCACCATCTGGGATCATCTCTTGTCTTCAAGCTAGGAAGTTGATTTCCCGTAGGTGTTTAGCTTATCTAGCATATGTCCGAGATGTTAGTGCTGACCCTACTTCTCCTGAGTCTGTTCCTGTTGTTAGAGACTTCCTCGATGTGTTTCCTACCGACCTGCCAGGCCTTCCACCTTAGAGAGATATTGATTTCGCTATTGAGCTAAAGCCGGGCACCAAGCCCATTTCTATTTCTCCTTACCGTATGGCTCCTGCTGAGTTGAGGGAGCTTAAGGAGCAGCTCCAGGATCTGTTAGCTAAGGGGTTTATTAGACCTAGTGTGTCACCTTGGGGTGCTCCTGTTCTCTTCGTGAAGAAGAAGGATGGGTCGATGCGCATGTGTATTGATTATCGGCAGTTGAATAGGGTGACAGTGAAGAATAGGTATCCAATACCGAGGATTGATGATTTGTTTGACCAGCTTCAGGGTTCAGTCGTGTTTTCAAAGATTTATTTGAGGTTTGGCTACCATCAGTTGAGGATTAGGGCGGAGGACATCCCTAAGATAGCATTCAGGACACGTTATGGCCATTATGAGTTCCTGGTGATGTCTTTTGGGTTGACTAATGCCCCCGCAGCCTTTATGAACTTGATGCAGAGGGTTCTTGGCCCGTATTCGGACTCATTTGTGATAGTTTTTATAGACGACATCTTGGTATACTCGCGTAGTAGAGATGAGTATGAGCAGCACTTGAGGGTTATACTCTAGACTTTGAGAGATCATCGGATTTATGCCAAGTTCTCAAAGTGCGAGTTTTGCCTTGAGTCAGTTGTATTCCTAGTACACGTGGTGTCTAAGGATGGGATTAGGGTTGACCAGTGAAAGATTTCTGCGGTTTGTGATTGGCCTAGACTTACTACTGCTACTGAGGTCCGCAGCTTTATTGGGTTAGCAGGTTACTACAGACGGTTCGTTGAGGGATTTTCTTCCATAGCAGCACCCTTGACTATGCTGACTAGGAAGGATGTCCCATTTCAGTGGTCGGATCAGTGTGAGGATAGCTTCCAGAGGCTTAAGTCCTTATTGACTTCAGCTCCAGTTTTGACTTTGCCGGTTGAGGGTCAGAGCTTCTCCGTGTACTGTGATGCTTCTGGGGTTGGTCTTGGTTGTGTGTTGATGCAGCAGGGTCGAGTAATAGCATATGCGTCCAGGCAGCTGAAGGTTCACGAGCGCAACTACCCCACTCATGACTTAGAGTTGGCAGTGGTAGTTTTCGCGCTCAAGATCTGGACGCATTATTTATATGGAGTTCACTGTGATATCTTCACCGATCACCGTAGTCTTCAGTATATCACGAGTCAGCGGGAGTTGAACTCGAGACAGAGGAGATGGGTCGAGTTACTGAAGGACTATGACTTCACTATTCTGTATCATCCGGGCAAGGCGAACGTGGTAGCGGATGCCTTGAGTCGGAAGACAGTGAGTATGGGTAGCCTAGCTTCTCTTTCAGTTTCAGAGCGGCCATTGGCCTTGGACATCCAGTCCTTGGCTAACCGTTTGGTTAGGCTTGACTTGTCGGATCCTAGCAGAGTTCTTGCCAGTATTGAGGTTCGTTCTACTTTGGTTGATCAGATTCAGAGCCGTCAGTTTGAGGATCAGCAGTTGTGTGACCTTCGTGATCGGGTTATTCAGGGTGAGACCAGTCGGGCTACTCTAGATTCAGATGGGGTTCTGAGGTTTGATAGTCGCCTTTGTGTTCCGAGGATTAGTGATTTGATTCAGTTGATACTTCACGAGGCACATTGTACTAGATACTCCATTCACCCTGCCACAGCAAAGATGTATAGAGACTTGAGACAGCTTTACTGGTGGAGTGGTATGAAGCGGGATATAGCGGATTTCGTATCTCGGTGCTTGAACTGTCAGCAGGTTAAGTTCGAGCACATGAGACCTGGTGGTTTGATGCAGCGACTTCCCATTCCTGAGTGGAAGTGGGAAGGGATTACTATGGACTTCGTTGTTGGTTTGCCTCGTACTTCTCATGGGTTTGATTCCATATGGGTGATTGTTGATAGGCTAACTAAGTCAGCACATTTCTTGCCAGTTCAGACTTCTTATGGCGCAGAGAGGTTAGCTCAGATCTACCTTCGTGAGATTGTTCGATTGCACGGGTTCCCAGCTTCTATCATTTCGGACCGTGGCACTCAGTTCACATCTCAGTTCTGGAGGGCTATTCAGCGAGATTTGGGTACAGAGGTTCATCTTAGTACCGCTTTCCACCCTCAGACGGATGGCCAGTCCGAGAGGACCATTCAGGTCCTGGAGGACATGCTTCGGGCCTGTATTCTTGACTTTGGAGGTTCATGGGATCAGTTTGTTCCCTTGGCAGAGTTTGCTTATAATAACAGCTTCCATTCGAGTATCGGCATGGCACCTTTTGAGGCTTTGTATGGCAGGCGTTGCAGATCGCCGGTAGGTTGGTTTGATGGTTTTAGTGCTGGGCCACAGAGCACAGATTTGCTTCGAGATTCCTTAGACCGAGTCCGAGTGATTCAGGACAGACTTCGGGCAGCTCAGAGCAGGCAGAAGAGTTATGCTGATCGTAGGCTTCGTGCCTTGGAGTTTAGTGTCGGTGACTTGGTGTTTCTCCGTGTATCGCCCGTGAAGGGCGTGATGAGATTTGGTAGGCGGGGCAAGCTTAGCCCCAGGTACATTGGGCCGTTTGAGATTCTTCAGAGGGTTGGTAGCGTTGCCTATCAGCTAGCCTTGCCTCCGATGTTTTCAGCTATACATCCTGTATTTCATGTTTCGATGCTGCGTCGGTATGTACCAGATGAGGCTCATGTGTTGCAGTGGGATTCAGTTCAGTTGGATGAGGGTTTAGCCTTTGTTGAGGAGCCGGCAGCTATTTTGGCCAGAGATGTCAGGAGACTGAGGTCTCGAGAGATCCCGGTTGTTAAGGTTCAGTGGAGGCACCGTCCAGTCGAGGAGGCTACCTGGGAGACCGAGAGAGATATGCGGGATCAGTATCCGCAGCTATTTTAGCCTTCAGGTACCCCCTTGACCTTGACTTTCGAGGACGAAAGCCCTTTTTAGTAGTGGATGATGTAATGACCCTTCCGGTCATTTCCACGTATAAGTTTTGAAGTCAAGCAAATCGACAAAAGTTATCGTAAGTTCTTTATGAAATTTCCTGAACTTTGGGTCAAATGTCTCAGGGCTTTTCTCCCAATATATAAAGAGTTAGAAGTCCCCCGAAATACCAAATCGAAGGTCTACGAGTCTAGTTTCCAACGCACAAAACCTCACGTCCAACTGATCTCGGAGTAAAGAGTTATGACTGTTTTACCGCGGGCTGTCTGGCAGAAAATGGGTTGCGAACCGGGTCGCGAACCGGGTCGGGTTAAACTCGATTTAAGCTTCAACGTCACGTTTTAAAATGCCATTTCAGTTCCGAAATAGTGATAAAACATAAGGGAGGATCCCGAGAGAATTCTTGAGTATCAAAATCGTGCGTTGGCGAATTACGAGCCTAAACTTAAGAATTTTATTAGCATCGTGCGTGTATTTGAAAATATGTTATTTAAAAGTTGAATTTGGAAAAAATTATATTAGTATTGCCTTTTCAAAATATTTTAAAGGTTTATGGGAAATATTTTTGAAACGTTATAATGGTATATGTGTTTATTTTATAAAGTTTTTATACATTGTATTATTTTAACGGAGATAGAAATTTAGTTATGTTAAAATTTATTATTATAATATAGTAGGTTTTATTTGAAATGATTTTCTATTCATTATGGTATATTTAAAATATTATATTTATTTTACCACGAATTTATTCAATACCCGAATACGTACGTAGCGGGGATCCACCTATCATTAATTAGATAAGGGGAGATGTGGTGTTGACACACCCCCCCCCCACGTGGAAGCCTACTGAAGTGGTAGGCAATTGCTGGCAACTTACTTAATACATTCTAAAGAATGTAAATTGCACTGACAATTGTGCACAATTAATTTACCATTACTCAAATACTCAAATATTGCCATTACCATTACTTATATATGTTTCTTGCCAAATTACTCAAATATTGTTGTTACTTACCATCCTAATTCACGTTAAGGAAGAGCCTTACGGGAAAAATCATTTGACGCTATATCTTGTCACCTAAAGAAAATTAATTATCTACGTCGAGTTATTCCATCCCAAATCCGATTCCGATTTAGTTGTGGATTTTCTTGGAGTGGTTCGAGCTTGGACATCGTTGTTCTAGCAGCTTGTCGTCGGACGACAGGTAGGTTACGGTTTATTTTCCCTAGACTCCGCATATATAAAATAAAATTGTATTAATGGGCATCCTTGGGTTGATTTATTAGTTTGGTACCACAGACCTTGACCGCTTTATTCATCTCCGCCTATTTTTATTCCTCCGTTGCTTGTAGTATTTGTCGATATATTTTATTTACCCTTGTGGTCCTGTGAGGCCTTGTTGACTCTGGAACATAGATGGTGGGATTTTGGGAATGTCCGCGAGTCCTGGGCATAGAATTATCCTTCTAGGCTGGTTATGCTTGTTGAGTAGCTGTGGGCCTGTGCAGGGTCGGTAGGTTGATTGTGAGCTGCGGGGCAGCTATTGTGTGTGATCATACCATTTCCATGTATATAAAGAGGTTTTATCCGTGTTTTACTGTGGTTTTGGCTTCGGGCCTACTGGCACTGTTTTCTAAACCTTGCATGGCCCGGGGGGCCCGTTTTTAATAGGAAATGATTTGGAAATGGTTGATTTCACTTGTGGAGATTTTTGGGCAAGAAAGTAAAATTATGTTTTAAGACACCAGTTTTACTACTACGCTAGACTCGGCAGGGCCGGAGTGCTAGTTGAGTTTTTTTGCTACTTGAGATGATTTTTAGTCTCGGTCGGACCGAGCATCTGAGATGACTTTTTACTGTTTAGACCCAGTTACGCCCGGGCACCCTTGGAGGGGTTTTTGAGATATTTTCCTACTATTTTTAGTCCTGGACAGGGTCTGGGCATGCATATTCGAGACTGGGTCTCTATCTTGATATCGAGACTGGGTCTCTATCTTGATACATGTTCTGATACTGAGATTTAGTATGGGGTCTGGGACCTCCATGGACCTTGCCATCCGGGCCAGGGGCTACGGGCTGCGTGTGCCGGAAGAGGGGTATACGGCGTGGAGTAGAGGGCTATCTACGGGCAGAGTTCCTTCCATGGAACCTACCTGCTGGGCCGGATCGGCGGAGAGTACATTACAGACGGATACTATGGCACTGAGATTCTTCATGCATCATATCATTCATGTTGAGGCCTCCACCCTTGGTTTGCTGTTTGCTGATCTGTACGCCCCGGTGAGTATGGGGATGCCGGAGGGTTTGTTTTCACTTGTTTTGTTCCGCGTTGTATGGGTTGCCGGACTGTAGGTTTGACTTTCGCTTTTACTAAGAATTGTTCTCTATTTATGGATAAGTATGACTTGGATCATGATTTAGTGAGTTTGATTCATGTCTCTGAGCTATGCCTATTCATTACTCTTCTCTCTATACCGTTTCTCATACACTTTTGAGGTTACCTAGCGGTATACGCGTCCATTTCGTAAACTTATTTTATATACACTGTTATTGCAAGGACCCCAGGTGCGTTGTTTCTTACTTTCACCTGTGCCTTTGGTGTGTATATTCTGCTTACTAGCCTCATATGTGGTTCTGTTGATTTCCCTCTAGGCTAGTTCCTGTGTACCATTCGTTGATTTCTGTGACTGCTCGCTTCTATTATGTCTATTACTGCGCTTTTATCTTATATGTGCCCAGTCGGCCTATGATACCTACTGGGTACCTTATGCTTCGCATTTGGTGCTCACCCCTACCCCCTGTATCTTTGGGTGCAGATCCTAGCGTGGGCTATCGCCGTTAGACCGCTGTGATTCGTGCTTGGAGATCTGTTGAAGACTACTTCAGGCTGAGGGTGAGCTCTTGGCGATCGGAGCTTAGCTTTGGTTTATCTTTTGCTTCATGTACTCTATTACCATTCAGAGACATCTGTATATATAGTTTTGGTTTATTTGTACTCCATGTATGTAGTTTGGCTCTGTACTATGATACCAGGTCTTGGGGTTTGGTTTAGTTTCCGCATATGTATATATTTATATCCCTGTTATCTATTTTATTCGTCTGGTTCCCTTATTTGTTAGATAGTAGCCCATTGCTAACTGTTCTGGGCTACGGGGATTGGTTCACCTACCGGGGATTGTAGGTGCCATCATGACCGAGAAATTGGGTCGTGACAATTTCCTAGCGTGGGAAGTGTTTTGGATGTGAATCATATTCATAAGAAACTCCTATCAACAAGTTAAGTTTAAAGCACCCCAACCAAAGAAGTTTTCATGTAAGACTAAACTAGGGTCAACTTAAAATAATCATTACTCCTAGAATATAAAGATCTAGTGGCCTAGTACCCACAAAATTAAAGGTCTTTTAGACTTCTTTCCAACGCCACCGACTGCACATTGATACGAGTTCAGAGTAAAAAGTTATTAGTGTTTTACTAAAATGTGTTTGTCTGTCAAACTGACAGACTGAAACCACGAGAGGAATCCACGGCTCATGGATCAAACCACGGACCATGGATTGCACTCATGGAAATCAGTCCTGCAAATTGTTTTTTCACCTAAAAACCACGAAGGGGTTCCATGGGTCGTGGAATGATCCACGGGTCGTGAAACTAACTCGTGGAAATCAGTTCAGAGCCTAGAAAAGTGGTTTGACGATCACGACCTCAATCCAGGAGCCGTGATCCATTCTACAAGTGGTGGTTCATGTCCATGGAACCCAACGATGAGTTTTTTTAGTAGTTTTTACTTAGTTTTCTTAGGGATATTTTAGACTTTTTTGACTTGCTTTTAATTCCAATACTAAGTCGTTTTAGCCTTTTTTTGAATGGGACTTAAAGGGAGTTACGACTAAGTTCCCTCATTCTCTCAATTAGAAATCTTAAGTTTGAAAAAAATGAGCGTTCTCTCAGGCCTATGGTTCTTCTCCAAAGCTTCAAACCTCAGTTTCAGTTCAAGATTCTCCATTAAATAGGTATGTGGGATTTCAATGAGAGTTTCCTTTTACCCTCATTCCTAAAGTTTCAGATTTCAGTATTGCTTTACAAGTTATGATTCTAGGGTTCTTACCCAAATATGTGTATCACTATGAATTCGAGTTCTTGATGATTCTACATAACTACTACCCTTGTTAGCATGATTTTTATATGAATTCTTGCAATTAGATTTTAAAACCCAATATTTTTGGGAGAAGCAAGTTTTAGCCAAATTTTACAATATTTTCTCAAAATCTAACCCTTCTTTCAGAATTCAGTGTAAACAAGTTTAAGTTTCCTCACGATGATTTTAACTATGGACTTTACTTCCAGACAAGTATGTGTGATTCTCAATCACTTTAATCTAGTTGTTTTAAGTACGAAAGAACTATGCATGAATTAGAAGGGTTCGGCCTACCTTCAATATGATCTATAAAATATGTTTTAAATGTGAATAGTTTTGACATTTAGACATGTTACATGATACAAACAATTTCATGCATTGTTAGACAATACTCAGTTATTCAGAATTTATATGATTAAAATGCTTTCAGTCTCAGTATTATTTTGTATTCTCAGAATAATCAGTATTTGAGCTATCTAGTATATAAGTTTGTATTTGTTTATTTATTTACTCAGTTGAGAGTAGTACTTAGCGCTGAGAGGACAAGGGGATAAAGGCTCACTCATCAGTTTAGGCTGAGACCTTTAGTAGAAGTCCCTAAGTCCCAGAACTACGGTGCCACGATAGGTTATAGAGGGGTCACCCATCAAATTTGACTTGACACCCTAGTCCCTTGGTAAACATCGGATTAGTGGATCCACGCCAGAAAATGTTTGTACTCTTGGCAAGGTATGAATACCATCCCAGCTAGGATTACAGGTTGGCCCCATTGTTAGCGCAGCTTGGGGTATGTCGGTTAATAGTAGCTCCCATAGTTCATATTCATTATTGCATGACCTTTTATTCAGTTATTCAGCTCAGTTCAGTAATATACAGTTGCATGTTTATATATACTTGGTCATTGCATCAACTTATATCTTTCAGCCTGCCTTCAATACAGTATATCAATATTTTCAGCATGCTTAGTAGAAGAAAATCCCCTAGGTATCTACTTTTGGCATGACTCGTGGTTTTCAGCTCAGTTGCACTATGTCATGACTTACAAACATCATGCATCCTTTTAGTCCATGGATCTCCAAGTAACAATTTTACTTATCTTTAAATATCATGATCTCACGGTTACAGTTCAGAAACATGATTTACATTTTCTTCAGTAACAAAGCTTATGTTCTACAGTTTGACTTATGCATCTTCAGATATCTATACTTAGTCCAGTTTCCACCCATGCTTTCTGTATACACATATTTATCATGATTTCAAAGCCAGTTCATTATCTCATATGCTCAGTACATTCAAAGTACTGACCACATACCTTCCTTATGATGCATTATTTGATGATGCAAGTTTTAGTTCTAGCTCCCAGTATCATGGTCAGACAGATCGCAGCTTCCAGTTAGCAGAGGATGAGTTCTTCTTATTTGGGAAATCCAGACAGCTAGTAGTCATAGAAGCTATTTTTAGTTTTTGTATATTGATTAGAGGTAGTTGTGGGTCATATCCTGCCTCACTGTAGTCACTGTTAATAGAGGCTTCATATATAGGAAGGCAGGCAGTCAGGCAGTTGTATTACTTTCAAATGCTTTGTATCTCAGTTTGTGAAAGTTCATTTTGTTATAATATTATTTTTTAAAATAGCTCAGTACATATTTCAGCTTTCGCATTATCTTTTCGTCAGTATCTCAGTAGTATGCTAGTCCATGGGTTTGCTTGGGGTCACTTGTGACTCTAAGAACTGTGTTGTGCCTAGGGTATATACTTGAGGCATGACATTAAAGATCTTCGAGTCTTCTTTCTAACGCTACCAACCATGCATTAATCCAAGTTTGAAGTAAAACGTTATCAGCATTTTACTAAAATGTGTTTGTCTGTCAAAATGACTGACAGCAACCACGAGAGGCACCCATGACTCATGGATCAAGCCACATTTTGTGGTTTGCCTTCGTGAAAACTGATCTTGAAAGTCATTTTTGGCCTGAGATCCATGAGAGAAATCCACAGCTCATGGATCAAACCACGACTCATGGTTTTCCCTCCTGGAAATCAAATTAGAGGCCAAAAAAGTGCCTAAGAACCACGACCCCCATTCCATGGATCGTGGTTCATTCCACGGGCCGTGGTTCATGCCCGTTGAACCCTGCATCAAATTTCTTTTTTCAGCAGTCATTTATTTAAATATCCCAGGGGTATTTTAGATTTTCCTTACCCTAGAACCCCTAGCCAATGTCTTTAAACACCAATAGAGGTTATTTTCTCAGCCTATTTTCCTCTCATTCAGTAACACCCTAGAAAGTCTAAGCCTAGAACACTCTTAGAAAAAGAAAAAAAAATCCAAGTGTCAGCCAAGTCCACTAGCCAGATCCACGAGTCGTGGAACAGTCCACGAGCCATGGACTGGACTCGTGGAACTCAGTCAGAGGCCAGCTAGTTTGGGGTCAAGTTCACGAGCTGGAACCATGGACCATGGAATAGTCCATGAGTCATGGATTCCACTCGTGGAACTTATACCTGAGGCCCAGCAATTTCCCTGAAACCATGACCAGCTTCCACAAATTGTGGAATTGTCTACGAATCGTGGACTGGTGTCGTGAATCTCAGACTTGAGGGTCATAAATTCCTCAGGAATCACGAATAGTTTCCATGAGTCGTGGATGGTCCCACGAGTTGTGAACCTTTTCCGTAAATCTCAGACCCATAGCTTGATAAAAATGCCCAGGAACAACAACATGGTTCCACGAGTCGTGGAAGCTTCCACGAATCATGGAACCTGTCCGTGGAACCAAGTCGCAAATTTTCCAACAGTTTTTAATTTAGTTTGTTAGGGGTATTTTAGAACTTGCCTTCTTAAATTAGATATGACTCTAAATAGCCTTAGGATTATTTTATCAAGTCAAAAACCCCAAACAAAGTTAGATTTTCTCCCAAGTCATTTTCAAGAAGAAAAAAAAGAGTGTTCTTCTCCATGTTCTAGACCTAGGGCTTTGTCCTTCAAGCTCTAACTTTAGATTTTCTTGAAGAATCTTCTTCTACCAGGTATGTGGGTATTCACTACGGGCTTAGTTCACCCTTATTCCCAAAAGCTCCAGTCTTTTCTCCAAATATTCATGGTTTTCAATATTAGGGTTCCTATCCAATTATGCAAATTATTTCAGTATTTAGTCTTATGATTCCTACATGATTTGTATCTTGTTTTATAGGAATTGTAATATGTTATAATAATTTGCATGAGTTTTCACCATGATTTGAGAAACTATAAATTTAGCCCTAAGTTGTAGTATTTTTTAAGGTATTAGTTTTCCTCAAAATTTAGCCTAAACTGCTAGTTTTGAGTTAAAAACAAGAATTCGGTCAGACTTTCAGGTTATTACAGCATTTCAGAAAATTAGTGATTTCAGACCAATTTAGTTCTGTCTCAGAAAATTCAGAACTTCAATTTCAATGAGCTAGTAGTCTTCAGTTTGAGAGTAGTACTTAGCACCGAGTTGGACTAGGGTTCAGCGTACCCTCAAGTCCCAGAACTACGTACCACCATAGGTTATTTAGCCCCTTAGTTGGGCCTCAGAACTAGTATATCACATAAGCCATGCCTTTATACCCTGGCAAGGTTTATTGGGTCCTCTTGATGGAGCATATAAATCGGACTCCACGTTAAGCACACGTGGTTTATGTCAGTTGATAGAATCTTCCACAGTATTAGGTTTAGTAAAGTACTACAGGCCCTCAGTTTATGTTCCTTCTCATCTTTCAGTATGTTTTCAGTTTACTCTTACATTTCAGCTTTTATGCATGATTATATTTTGGGGCCTATGTACTACAGTTCAATTTAGTTTAAACACTTTATCACTATTTTAGCATGTTTACATATTCAGTCAGCTTGTATATCCCTCATGCTCAGCACATCCAAAGTACTGACGCATACTCTATATGTTGTATCCTATCATGATGCAGGTTCAGGTTCTCAGATTTAGCCCCGTTATTAGCTTGCTCTGGTGCCATATTAGCGACAGTAAGTGGTGACTCATCATCATCCGAGGACATTCCCTTATGCTTTTTGAGTTAGTCAGTTTGTTCTTATTACTAGTAGTTAGAGTTAGATGGGGGCTTGTCCCAGCACCTCATCAGTATTAGAGACTTTTCAGACATAGAGTCAGACTTAGTTGATTTGGGTTGTTTTGCTTATCAGACAGTTATTTATTTCAGATATTCTCAGTTGAACTATTTTTAGATTATATGTTTTATTAAGTTATGTTTCCGCTTGTTTAGAGTTATTTCAGAATGCTTGTGATATGCCAGATTCAGGGTTAGCTTGGGCTCACTTATGATTCTAGCTCCCGTGTTACGTCTAGGGGCTAACCTCAGGGCATGCAAAACTTGGTATCAGAGCTTCAGGTTCAAGAGTCCTAGGGTGTCTGAAAGTCGCACTAAGTAGAATCTCTTTCATTGTTGTGAAGCGCGCCAAACTTATAAGAGAAAGGCTATGTGGTGTTAACGAAAAAACTTAACTTTTTCATTATCTTTATCGTGCAATGGAGTTTAATTCAGTTTCTCCTCTCTAATCCATTCATTATGTATTTCAGATCATGCCTCCTCGCAGAGTTAACGCCTAAAATGCTAATGCTAATCCTCCAGCCCTGAACCATGGAGTTACGAACACGGAGTTCCAAAATGCAATCCAATTATTGGCTCAGACTTTAGCCAATCAGGCTAATCAGCAGGCCCAGTTCCTGCAAACCCAAATAGTGGAACATCTGCAACTCAGAATCAAGATTTTGTTCGCATGAATCGGCTAGAGTTCCTAGGGTCAAAGGCTTATGAAGACCCATAGAATTTCATTGATGAGATCAAAAAGATTCTGGAGGTGATGCTAGTGACTGGTGCTGATAGTGTTGAGTTAACATCCTATAAACTCAAGGATGTGTCTCATATTTAGTTCACTCAGTTGAAAGACAGCAGGGGCGTGAATGCAACTCCTGTGACATAGGAGTGTTTTACTGGAGCTTTTCTGGATATGTTCTTTCCAAGGGAGTTGAGGGAGGCTAAGTCCCAAAAGTTTATGAATTTGAGGCAGGGGTCGATGTCAATTCAGAAATATAAGTTAAATTTCACTCAGCTTTCTAGGTATGCCCCCTCTATTGTGCCGATTCTAGGGCACAAATGGGCAAGTTCTTGTATGGGGTATCCATTTTGGTAAAAACAGAATGCAGGAATGCTATGTTATTAGGAGATATGGATATCTCTAGACTGATGACCCATGCTCAATAGGTTGAGGAAGATAAGCTTAAGGAGATGGCTAGGGATAACAAAAAGGCTAGGACATGAAACTATGAATATTCTCAGCAGAGGTCAGGCAGGGGAAATCACTCACGCTTTCAGCAGAGGTATGAAGCCCTAGCACCTTAATCAGCTAGTGCCCCATCTTCCAGATCTCTACAAGACCAGAAAAAGAGGGCAGTAGGATCTAAGTCACAAGGCAGTGTTTCAGGTAATCGCACTTTTCCATCCTACCCCAAGTATGGTAGAAATTATCCATGTGAGTTTTTTGCTGGTAGAGAGGGGTATTTTGGGTATGGTTAGCTTGGCCATAGGTCAAAGGAATGACCCTTCACTAGATAAGTACGGGGAGGTAACAAAGCTCAGTCTACCACTTCAGTAGCTCTAGCAGGTCACACAGCTCAGTAAGGTACTGATTCCAGAACAAGTGGCGGTCAGCGTCAGAATCATCTCTATGCCATGTCTTCAGGCCAGGATCAGGAGAGTTCACCAGATGTAATCACTGGTATGTTATCAGACTTATTTATTGATGTTTATGCCTTGTTAGATCCAGGGGCTTCCCTATATTTTGTGACCCATTATGTTACTTATAAATTTGGATTCAGTCCTAAATAACTTCTAGAGCCCATCCCAGTCTCCACTCCAGTTGGTGAGTCAGTCCTAGCTAAGAGGATATATAAAGATTGCCAAATTTTAGTCCTTTATAAAGTCACATAAGCAGATTAAGTAGAGCTATATATAACCGAGTTGATGTCATTCTGGGCATGGATTGTCTACATGCCTGTTATGCCTTAGTCGACTGCAGAACTAGAGTCGTGAAATTTTAGTTTCCAAATGAGCCTGTCTTAAAATGGAGGTCAGTTCTCAAACATCAAAAGGTTGTTTCATATCTTAACTCAAAGCTAGGAAGATGATCTAAAAGAATTACAACTACCATATTATCTGGGTTAAGGATTCCAAGTCTGAAACCCCACCCCTCCAGTCAGTTCTGGTAGTTCATGAGTTTTAGAAGTGTTCCCTGAAGATCTGGCTAGAGTCCCACCTGAGCGGGAGATCGATTTTAGGATAGACCTTTTTCCAAATATGTAGCCCATATCTATTCTTGCTTACAGAATGGCTTCAGCTGATCTTAAGGACTTGAAAGAACCGCTCAAGGACCTCCTAGATAAAGGTTTCATCAGACCTATCATCTCTCCATGGGGTTCTCCAGTTCTCTTTGTGCGTACGAAAGACGGTTCTCTCAGGATGTGCATAGACTATCGTCATTTCAACAAAGTCACAATCAAGAATAAGTATTCTATCCTAAGGATTGATGACCTGTTTGACCAGCTTCAGGGTGCCAGCTATTTCTCTAAGATCGACCTCAGATCTGGTTATCATCACCTCAGAGTTAGAGAGTGTGACATTCTGAAGATAGCCTTTAGGACTCGGTATGGTCACTACAAATTTATTGTTATGTCTTTTGGACCAACGAATGCTCCTATAGCTTTTATGGAATTGATGAATAGGGTTTCAAGCAGTAGTTGGACATGTTTGTTATTGTCTTTATAAATGATATTCTAGTCTACTCATGGAGTAAGGAGGAGCATGCTGATCATTTGAGAGTGGTGCTGCAAGCTCTCAAGGATCGTCAGTTATTCGCCAAATTCAGTAGTGTGAGTTTTGGTTGTAGTCAGTCGCCTTTCTGGGACATTTAGTGTCTAAGGAGGGTATTTGAGTGGATTCTCAAAGGATAGATGCAGTGAATAATTGGCTTAGACCCACTTCTCCAATAGACATTAAGAGCTTTTGGGTTTGGATGGTTACTACAGGAGATTTGGTGAGGGGTTATTGTCCATAGCTTCTCTATTGACTGGGCTGACTCAGAAAAAGGTCAACTTCCGGTGGTCATATGAGTGTGAGAGGAACTTCCAGGAGTTGAAAACAAGATTGACCACGGCCCCAGTTTTGACTCTACCAGAGAGTTCAGATGGTTTTATAGTATATTGTGATGCATCCAAAGTTAGCCTTGGTTGTGTTCTGATGAAGCATGGTAAATTCATTGCATATGCCTCTAGACAGCTTAAGACTCATGAGAAGAACTACTTGACTCATGATCTCAAGTTAGCAGCAGTGGTATTTGCCTTGAAGATTTGGAGACACTACTTGTATGGTGTCCATGTAGATATGTTTACTGACCATAAGAGCCTTCAGTATATGTTCCCCCAGAAAGAATTGAATGTTCATCAGAAAAGGTGGCTAGAGCTTCTCAAGGACTACAACATGAGTGTGCTTTACCATCCGGGTAAGGCCAATGTAGTGGCTGATGCACTTAGCAGGTTGTCCATGGGTAGTGTGTCACAAGTTGAGGAAGGAAAGAAAGAATTAGCCAAGGATGTTCATAGGCTTACTCAATTAGGGGTTCGCCTCACAGATTCGTCAGAAGATAGTGTCATTATTTAGAATGGGTTAGAGTATTCATTAGTAGCCGAGGTGAAGGAAATGAAAGACAATGATCCCATCTTACTACAACTGAAGGGTGCCATCCAGCAGCAAAGAGTAGAAGGTTCATCTCATTGGAGAAAGGTTGAAGGTGGCTCAAAGTCATCAGAAATCTTATACAGATGTGAGAAGAAGGGAGCTAGAGTTTGAGGTTGATGATTGGTTTTTTCTGAAGGTGTCACCCATGAAGGGGGTGATGAGGTTCGCTAAGAAGGGGAATCTTAGTCCCCGATATGTAGGTCCTTATAAGATTCTGAAGAGAGTTGGAAAGGTGGCTTATGAGTTAGAGTAGCCCGCAGACTTAGCATCGGTGCACCCAGTCTTCAATGTATCCTTGTTGAAGAAATGCATTGGTTATCCAGCTTTAGTTATGCCCTTAGAAAGTGTGGGTGTGAAGGACAGTCTCTCTTACAAAGAGGTCCCAGTTCAGATTCTTGATCGTCAGATTCGAAGGTTGAGAAATAAGGAAGTCATTTCAGTGAATGTCCTTTGGAGGAACCAGTGAATTGAGGGAGCTACTTGGGAAGTAGAAGAATCCATGAAGACCAGTACCCCCACCTCTTCCCTTCCGATTTATCTTTAGCTGGAGGTAATGGTCCCTCCCATTTCCTCAGTTTACTCTCAGTATCTTTGTAATGTTTCCTTAGCTATTTCGGTATTTTCAGCATGTTTTCATGTCCTTAGAACTCAATTCAGTCAGATATCAACTTCTAGTACTCAGTTGGTAGGGATTGCAGCTCCTTCCCTCCAAACATAGCTTGTTTAGTCTTTATTCGAGGATAAATGATCCCAAGGGGGAGATATTGTAACACCCTAGAAATTCTAAGCCTAGAATCAGCTCAGAAAAATGAGAAAAAATAAAATTTTCTAAGTATTAGCCAAGTCCACGATCCAGATCCATGAGTAGTGGAATAGTCCATGAGCCGTGGACTTGACTCGTGAAACTTAGTCAGAGGCCAGCTAGTTTAGGGTCAAGTTCACGAGCTAGAACCACAAACCATAGAATAGTCCACGAGTCATGGATTCCACTTATGGGACTTAAACTTGAGACCCAGCAATTTCCCCGAAACAATGACCAGCTTCTATGGACTATGGAATGGTCTACGGACAGTGGACTGGTGTCGCAAATCTCAGACATGAGGGTCATGAATTCCTCAGGAATCACAAATAGGTTCCACGAGCCATGGATGGTTCCACAAGTCATGCAACTTGTCCATAAATCTCAGACCCACAGCTTGATAAAAAGGCCCAGGAACCACGACAGGGTTCCACAAGTCGTGGAAGTTTCCACGAACCGTGGAACCTGTCCGTGGAACCGAATCACGAATTTTCTAACAGTTTTTAATTTAGTTTTTTAGGGGTATTTTAGATCTTTCCTTCGTAAATTAGCTCCAAATATAAATAGCCTTTGGCTTATTTTATTAAGTCAAAACCCCCAAACAAAGTCAGATTTTCTCCCAAGTCAGTTTCAAGAAGCAACAAAAGAGCGTTCTTCTCCAAGTTCCAGACCTAGGGCTTTCTCCTCCAAGCTCCAACTTCAGATTTTCTTGAAGAACCTTCTTCTACTAGGTATATGGGTATTCAGTAAGGGTTTAGTTCACCCTTATGACCAAAAGCTCCATTCTTTTGTCCAAATATTCATGGTTTTCAAGATTAGGGTTCCTATCCAATTATGTAAATTATTTCAGTATTTAATCTTATGATTCCTACATTATTTGTATCCTATTTTATATGAATTGTAATATCTTTTAATGATTTGCATGAGTTTTCACCATGATTTGAGAAACTATGAATTTAGCCCTAAGTTGTAGTATTTTCTAAAGTATTAGTTTTCCTCAAAATTTAGCCTAGACTACTAGTTTTGTGTTAAAAACAAGAATTTAGTCAGACTTTCAGGTTATTACGGTATTTTAGAAAATTAGTGATTTTAGACCAGTTTAGTTTTGTCTCAGAAAATTCAGAACTTCAATTTTAATGAGCTAGTAGTCTTCAGTTTGGGAGTAGTACTTAGCACCGAGTTGGACTAGGGTTCAGTGTACCCTCAATTCCTAGAACTATGTGCCACTATAGGTTATTTAGACCCTTAGTTGGGCCTCAGAACTAGTGATCACATCAACCATGCCTTTATACCTTGGCAAGGTATATTGGGTCCTCTCGATGGGGCGTATACATCGGACTCCATATTTAGCTCATGTGGTTTATGTCGGTTAATAGACTCTTCCACAGTATTAGTTTTAGTAAATTACTACAGGCCCTCAATTTATATTCATTCTCATCTTTCAATATGTTTTCAGTTTACTCTTGCATTTAAGATTTTATGCATGATTATATTTTGGGGCCTATGTACTATAGTTCAGTTTAGTTTAAACACTTCAACAGTATTTTAGCATGTTTACATATTCAGTCAGCTTGTATATCCCCCATGCTCAATATATCCAAAGTACTGACGCATACTCTATATGTTGCATCCTATCATGATATAGGTTCAAGTTCTCAGCTTCAGTCCCGTGATTAGCTCACTCCGGTGCCATATCAGCGACAGTCAGTAGTGAGTCCTCATCATCCGAGGGCATTCCTTTATGCTTTTTGAGTTAGTCAGTTTGTTCTTATTTCTAGTATTTAGAGTTAGCTACAGGCTTGTTCCAGCATCTCATCAGTATTAGAGGCTTTTCAAACATAGAATCAAACTTAGTTGATTTGGATTGTTCCGCTTTTCAGACAGTTATTTATTTCAGATATTCTCAGTTGAACTATTTTTAGATTATATATTTTATTTAGTTATGTTTCCGCTTGTTTAGAGTTATTTTAGAATGCTTGTGATATGCCAGATTCAGGGTTAGCTTAGGGTCACTGGTAATCCTAGGTCTCATGTTACGTCTAGGGGCTAGCCTTGGGGTGTTACATATTCTTACGATGAAACTTTAGAACAACATAAAGATTCTCTCAAAGAAGCAAAAACCTAGGGTTCATCCTCAAGATCAAATCCTCCAAGTTCAGTTCAAGATTCTCTATTAAACAGGTATGTGGGATTTCAATGAGGGTTTCCTTTCACCCTCATGCCCAAAGTTTCAGATTTTGGTATATTTTTACAAGTTATAATTCTAGGGTTCTTACCCAAACATGTGTTTCACTATGAATTCAATTTCTTGATGATTCTACATAACTACTGCCCTTGTTAGAATGATTTTTATATGAATTTTTACAAAGAGATTTCAAAACCCAAGATTTTTGGGAGAAGCATGTTTTAGCCTAATTTTATAATATTTTCTTAAAACCTAACTTTTCATTCAGAATTCAATTCAGCTTGTCAGCATTTAGTCTAAATGAGTTTAAGTTTCATCAAAATGATTTTTGACTATGGAATTTTTCCTCAAACCCTCAGCTTGCTATCTAACCCATGACTTTGAACTATGATTTTGAATTGCATATTTATTTCAAATTCTAGAATTGTTGACAGTTATTCAATTTCTTAGGATTGTGGGTTATGAACACCAGATCAGTTTATGTTTCATACATTTTAAGATAGATGCGTAGCTATTCATAATTACATGATTTAAATGTTTTCAGTCTCAGCATTACTTTGCATTCTAACAAAGTCAGTATTTTGAGCTACCTAGTATGTCAGTTTACTTAAATATTCAGTTGTGAGTAGTACTTAGCACCGAGTGGACACGGGGATGAAGGCTCACTGTCAGTTTAGGTTGATATCTTTAGTAGAAGTCCTTAAGTCCCAGAACTACGATGCCACCGTAGGTTCTAAAGGGTCACCTGTCAGAGCAGGCTTGACACCTTAGTCCTTTTTATACATCAGATTAGTGGATCCACACTAACCAATATTTGTACCCTTGGTAAGGTATGAACACCTTTCCAGCCGGGGTTACAGGTTGGCCCCATAGTTAACTCAGCTTAGGGTAAGTCAGTTAACAGTAGCTCCCACAGTTTAGATTCAATTATTGCATGACCTTGTAGTTAGTTATTCAGTTCAATATTATTCACTTGCATGTTATCTACATGGTCATTGCATCAGTTCACTTATTTCAGTATTTTCAGCATGCTCAAGAGAAGAAACTCCCCTAAGGATTTACTTTAGACATGTCTTTTGGTATGACTTATGGTTTTTAGCTCAGTTGTACTAATTCATGACTTACAAACATAACTCATTTTTTTATTCTATGGATCTCCAAGTAACAGTTTTACATATGCTTAAATATCATTATCTCATAGTTATAGTTCAGAAACATGATTTACACTCTCTTTAGCAAAAGAGCTTATATTCTGCAGTTTGACTTATGCATTCTCAAACATCTATACTAAGTCCAGTTTTAAGTTATGTTTTCAGTATATACATGGTATCTCATGATCTCAAAGTTAGTGCATTATCTCACATGCTCAGTACATTCAAAGTACTGACAGCATACTTTCCTTGTGCTACATTATTTCATGATGTAGGTTTTAGTGCTAGCTCCCAGGATCATGACCAGATAGATCGCAGCTTCTAGTCACCATGGAATGAGTTCTCTTTATTCAAGATTTCTAGTCAGTTAGTAGTTATAGTAGTTTATTTCATTTCTTATACATTGATTAGAGATAGTTGGGGGTCATATCCCGGTTAACTGTAGTCAGTGTTAGTAGAGGTTTCACAGTCAGTCAGTTGGTAGTATCAGTATTCAAATCACTTTATATTTGATTTTATGAAAGTTCATTTTGTTATAGTATGTTTCAAGAGCTCAGCACACATTTCATCTTCTGCATAATGTTTTTCAATTTTTATGTTTCTACTCAGTTGCTCATGAATTATGCTAGCATAAAAAGTTAACTTAGGGCAACTTATGGTTCCAGATCTAAGATGTAAGCTCGGGTATGACATTTATAGATCACTGGATACGGTGAATAAGTATGTGGATGATAATATCACAGAAAGTACTATGATACAACACATATATACTGAGGCTAGTGAGTTGTTGGACAAACTGAATAAGACCAACAGAGCATGGCACACTCACGAGGCACAAGCGGTTAGCAGTGGGAATTTTAAGGGCATGTCTACAGAGCAATTGAGGAGAGAAGAGTCTTATGATCAAGATATGGCTCAGCTCAAAATGCAAATGGATCTGATCATCAAGCATCTTATGGGACTCAGTACTCAAAAAGTAAACTTGGTGGGCTCTTAAGGTAAGGTGCCTCGACATAAAGACTATTATTTAGACTCTGAGAAGGAGGAAAATTATGTGGAAAATTAGGCGGTGGGTTCCTGACCCACGCTCAAGGGTCTAATCAAGACTCTTAGCATAGGTATCAAGGAAATCAATGATATAACATATACAGCGATAAAAATTATGAGAAGGACTGACTGGAGACACAGAGATCAGGGAAATTTGATACATAGAGATGGTTATAAAAATAATAATAATAATAGGGCATATGCTCTGCCTAGAGGTAGAGGGCAGAACTCAAATCAGCCTTCAGCAAATGACCCTATGAATTTAAAGATAGAGGAGATATTGATTAAGGTGCTAAATAGAGTCTAGTCTACTTATTCAAGAATCAAGGATATTTGTGGTAATTTGTCAAATATGAATCAGATCATAAATTCTCATTCCACATCCATCAAGCAATTGGAGCAATAATTGATCAAATCTAATTATCCCTGAATTTGAGATAGAGAGGTACACTTCCAAGTGACACCGTACCCAATCCTAAAAATTACAATCAGTGTATGAAGGTTACTATGCAAAGTGGTCTAGTGTTAGGTGATAAGGTAGAAGATATTGTTGAATATCAGAGAAAAGAGGCTATTACATATTCTTAGGTAGTAGTTGATGAGGTAAGAGTCAATAAGGAGTTTGCTAATGTTGACAAGATAGTTATTATTGAGGTTGATCTTGAGGAAACTAGTAAGTCTCTAGTTGTTGTAGAAAAGAACTCCAGAGCATATGGGAAAGAAAAAGTAGCTCCAAAAGTATTGTCTCCAATTTTGAGACCACCACCTTTATTTCTCCAAAGGTTGAAAATGATTGCAGTACCTGACTTGAGATCTATTCTTAGTGAGCTTGCACAGGCTCGAGCTAATATAGCAGAGCTGCAAGCTAGGTCTGTGCCTGCCTTTGATGACCATGTAGTATACCTACCGAATGATACTCAGGATGAACCCCGCTTTTACAGTTATTTGGATGACTCACCTCTGTGTTAGTTAGTGAAGATACCAATACAGGAAGATGATCAGGAGATGAGAGCTAAGGAGAGATCATAACTTGAGGATAGGTAGATGCATAGAATATTGTATCTTTATAGAGATGAGGCTCAGAGGCATGAAAATATTGGTGCCTTTTTTAGCATGGATCCTAATAGTGAGTGGCATATGATGTGCTGGGATTTAACGATGCTTTCTATGATTTTTACTAAGGATTTTGTAAGTTCTTAGGTGTATTTTTGTTAAATATGATAGTTTTTGTGTTTATGTACAAGAAAATAAGGTTCGTAAGCAAAAAGTAGAGCTTGGGCAGAAAATTGCTAATTCAGAAGCCGTAAAAGAGAATGCCAAATCGTAGTATCAAACTATAAAATGTGTTGTTAGTCATATAACATGACCTAAAGCTTGAAAAAGTTAAGTGGAAAATAAGGCTCGTTTGATGACCCATAGTTGCAAAGAATGAACCATTATGTTGATCGTAGAAAAGGTGGTATAGGGTTGAAAATTAGAGCTTTATTCTATGACTCTATTTACAGACTGTGAAAATAGAATTATGTCTTGTCGTATCATATGTATATTAGAGTTCAGAGACTATACATTATTGGTCCCAAAACTATGGTTCAGTTCTACAAACTATCATTCTAAATAATAAATCATAGATTGACCCATAAAAACCTGTAGTTTCTAGCTTGACTTTGTTGAATGAAGGTTGACTCTCCAATACCAGGGACCATAGTTGTGAACTACAGATTGTGGAGTGTTGATGCAGCCAGTTTCCTAGTTTATTTAAGATAGGATATTTTGTTTGTATATACTTTCCTTAGGTTTTCTTTTTGACACTATATTATTCATTACACGTTATTGTTGATCTGTTATGCATGTTTGGAGCAAGGAACATACATCGATCTTTGTTCATGGTTCTTGGATACTTTGCTACATATTTTGATCATCGTTTGGATAATACAATTTTTTTTCACTACTCTTCTCTTATAAGTTAATTATTATGAATTCTTCCATGTCTTTTTATATGTCATACAATCATGAGTAGCTAAACCTCATAACTAGGGTTGTGGGAACCATAATAGAATAACGAATGTAGGTTAAATAAAATAGTGATTCTTGAATGGTAAATATGCATGTATCATTTTTCTCTTTGCTTTTTAGAGGTTGCTTAGAACTCACTATAATTCTTAACTTGCTTGATAAAAAAAATATAGAATAGGAAAAGAGATTAATTATGGAGATTTGAGGTTTCTAACCCTCATCTAATGATTTGAGCTCTCACGAGGAAAATCAATCTGAAATCATTGACGAAGCTTAATAATTAAACACTTAAAAATCAAAAGGGTTTCAGGTGACATTTTTCTATTTGGGTCAAAGAGTTTAGTTGAGCCTTAAATCATCAGTCTTGCATGTATATTATCGGAATAGATCATAAATAAAATAAGACATGCTAAGTTATGAAATTATGGGGAACATAGTCCTAGTTTCTTCTCACAATATGAACACAACCACAATAAGTTCTCATACAATTGGTTATTGATAACTACAAATCTTGATACTTTTATTTTTCATGTTAAACCCCCCTCAAAATAATGATTACCAGTTAGATAACCACTATTGACATATTTCTTTCCATATTCTCTGTGGAATACGATCCCAACTCTTGATTAGGTTATTTATTTGATAGCAACTACTTTATATCATTTTTAGAAGTATAATTTGGACAATATTAAATTTTGGCACCATTGTTGGGAATAAAATTTAGAAATTGTTTTAGTGTTTATTTCTACTTGTAGTCCTTATTTCTTAATTAATTTTTTTGTTTTTCTATAAAATAATGGATGAAAATTGAGGACTCATTGAAGGTGTTGAGATAACTAAGGCTCAATATGCTGCTACTATAGACATAGCTGATCCAAATGCAGCTAATACCACTGCAGTTCATGTTGAAAACCAACATCGTGCTACAGCTAATATCGAAAATCAATGCCTTGCTGCTATTGTAGCTGCTGTTGCATGTAATCTGAGAGCTTTGCCTATAAGGGGAGATCATCTACACCACCATCCTTTGCAAAATGTGCCACAAGGGGATGATCTTAATCTGGAGCTAGCAGGGTTTGCAGGTGTTATTATACTGCCTCAACTTGATGGATATGTCAAGTTTGATGTTACTAGCACCATGCTACATCTACTAACACTAAAGGTAGCTTTTGGTAGACTGACATGTGAGGATCCAAACCAGTACCTGCAAAGCATACTGACCGAGGCTGTCACGCCCCAAACCATGGGAGGCATGACCGACACCCGGAGCCCCAAAAGGCCGAGGGTGTCAAAATAGAGTGTATCTCTATTGAATTTGATGGGGGTCTGAGACCGACAAGGTCTCTAAGAATAGCAATTTGAAACACTAAAAGCTCAATAGTAGTTAAGCAACTCAAGGCCGACAAGGCTATTATCATAGTAGATAGCTAATAACAAGGCCGACAAGGCCATACCCAACACTGATATACATATATACGTCTACAAGCCTCTAGGAGTAAGTAAAATATCTCATATCCAGGACAGGGCCCTGGACTACCCATAAGTTGTACATATACATAACCTGGCCAAAATATAAGCTAGACCTCTGACTCGTCAGCTCCAGGAAGAATGGAGCTTACCAAAATGGCTGAACTTTGCAACTCCTACTGAAGAGATCTGTCTGGATATCTGTCTGGACCTGCAGGCATGTATGCAGCGCCCCCAGGCAATGGGGACGTCAGTACGACAATAATGTACTGGCATGTAAGGTAGAAACATAAAAGCAAGTCGCAAGTAGTAAATCCGAACAAGATATAATATGAAACTTGTAAACTGTAATTGGTAAGACTCGTTAAGCTCTTTCTCTTTTATTCTTTTTAGAACACAACACATGCATTAACTCACGCTGCAACTCACTCTTTATAACCCACACTGAACCACAATAGCGCCTTGGCGCACCCTATATTTAATAGCCTCAATATGGCAGTAGCGCCTCGGCGCACACTATGTATATAATGGCCTCAATATGGCAGTAGCACCTCGGTGCACACTATGTGTATAATGGCCTCAATATGGCAGTAGCACCTCGGTGCACACTATGTATATAATAGCCTCAATATGGCAGTAGCACCTCGGTGCACACTAACACGCAAACCATGCATAATAAGTGTATTACTAGATTGACCTTCCAAGCTATTCTTGTTATTTATGAAGGTTCATTTAGATAACTTCTTTAGCCTTGGCTTACTAGGTGTTGGACTCAACATACCAAACACATATAAATGGGGATTTGACTTTCTAACTTTCCTTGTATACTTTCTAAAGCTTGATTAGAGATCACAATACAAAGAAGAAACTTGACAAAAGGATAACTTACATTTCGTGCAAAAAGAATCAGATTTTTATAAGAAGGCGACTTGAATCACCATAATGTATAAATTAGTTCCTTAAGACTTGTTGAGTTACCAAATCAGCTCTCTTACAACAAAATACTCAAATTCCTTCTTTCGGAGATTTAGAGTTCTATTTCTAGATTCATGCCGATAAGGAATAAAGAAGCCTTAACATACCTCGTTCTTTCCGAAGATTGCGCTTACCACAACTTGGACTTTCCCTTATTAAGTTAATCTACAACACAAGGGTATAATGAAGCTAATATTAGCTCTTAAACCTGCTGCAACATTCCCAAAACAGTAGCTAAACATTTCCCGGGCAGATTTACGTATTTTGCATTAATTAAAGGTGTATCGTCACACCTTTCTCCCCTATCCAATACACATCACACACACACCAACCTACTGCCTCCAATAATACAAAACACATCAAACATCCCCTACACAACTCACCATGCCGAAATACAATAGCAACACATTGAACCCACGGCTTCCGATCGCCGTCCCGTGAGTTCTTAACAACAATTCAACAACAATTGTCCATCCGAACTTCAATCCAAAAATATTATTATGGGAAGAGTACTTACCACACTTGAAGGTGTGTTTTTATCCTCTTTTTATTGATGCTTTAAAAGCTTAAGTACCCCCTACACATACACCAACAAGAGAAGAAGAAATTTCTTAATTGTTACACAATTTCTATGTGTTAAATCATAAGAAAGGGGCTGCCATAGTTCATGTCTTTCTTACCATAGGATATCCTAGCTATATGTAGTATATTAATACCAAGATAACAAGTTGATTAACTCACCTTAAGCTTGAATTAATCTTGGTCTTCTTAGAACCCTAAAGGGAGAGAAGGGCTGCCAAAAGGAAATGAGATAAGAGAGAATTTTCCAGCTTTTTTTGTGATCAACATTGATCAGCAAATGGCCTATATAAAGGGACCTTTTTGGCCGACTTTTTTTGAGTATATTTGGGCCAAAATGGGTCAAGAAACTTGGGCCAAAATTACCCTTTGCTTGGGCCTCAAAAGGGTTAAGTTTTGGGGCTGATTTTGGGCTTCTCTTGGGTCAAAATGTGGTCAATATTGGTGGCTCCCTTTTGTAGTTGTTTGGGCCAGATTTGGTTGTGCTTTGATGGGACAACTTTAAGCTTCATTTGGGCTACCATTAGGTCTAATAATCCATGGTGTTTCTGTCCGTAATCGGCCCTCGGAACTTAGTTCGTTAGCGTAGGTAGGTGATGCACCTACTTGTCACCTAAGAGCTTAGATAAGTCGAGCAAGTACCTCACTTGTTTTATCTCATTTTCAAAACCCTCCTCCTTATAACTTAACTTAACACTTATATACATTTGACCATTTCAAATTCTAGGCCAAAGTACCCCTTCACAATCTCGAGCTCAAATACCTTCGTCGATATTTACTTAGTCACATAGGTTTTGAAAGGTACGGGGTGTTATATCCTTCCCCCCTTAGAATCATTCGTCCTCGAATGAGGGTAATGCATATAGAGCTCTAGTCCCTTAGGATTTTTTTGAAATTTCGACAGAGTTTCCTTTATAATTGGGACTATCCAAAAACCTGAAACTCAGCAAAAGTCCAGCACGATGCCTCACAGGGCGATACAACTATATATAATTAAATGTAATCATTTTCACATGTTCAAACCTGATCATATTTGCATAGTAGGAAGAGTATCAAGAATATAAGAATATGACTTACCTCTGTACTATCTTCAAGTCATAAATAACTGGGGATGTTTTTTCCTCATTTCTTCCTCGGCTTCCCACGTCATTTCCTCAATATTATTATTTCTCCACAACACCTTTACTGAGGCTACTTCTTTGGTTCTGAGCTTCCTAACTTGACGATCTAGGATAGAAATTGGTACTTCCTTATAGGATAAGTCTTCAGAAAGTTGAACATCTTTAATAGGCATAATACGTGAAGGATCTCCTATGCACCTTCGTAGCATCGATACATGAAATACAGGATGGACTGTCTCCAATTCTGTGGGTAAATCTAGCTCATATGCCACTTTTCCTACCCTCCGAATGATCCTGTATGGTCCAATATATCTTGGACTAAGCTTTCCCTTTTTACCAAATCGCATAACGCCTTTCATGGGCGAAACCTTTAGGAAAACCCAATCACTAATATTAAATTCCAAATCCCGACGTCGCACATCTGCATATGATTTCTGCCTACTCTGGGCTGTTAGTAATCTTTCTCGGATTAGCTTCACCTTCTCCATTGCCTGATTAACTAGGTCTGGCCCTAATAATCCTGCTTCTCCAATTTCAAACCATCCAATTGGTGATCTACACTTTCGCCCGTATAAAGCCTCATAAGGAGCCATTTGAATGCTTGCATGGAAGCTATTATTATAAGCAAACTCAATTAGTGGCAAATGGTCATCCCAACTCCCTTTAAAATCTAGTACACAAGCTCGTAGCATATCTTCGAGTGTTTGAATAGTGCGTTCAGCTTGTCCATCTGTCTGTGGATGAAAAGCTGTACTGAGACTTATTTGAGTACCTAAGCCTCTCTGGAAAGACCTCCAGAAATTTGATGTAAACTGAGCACCCCTATCTGAAATGATGGAAATTGGGACACCATGAAGTCGAACTATTTCACTAATATACAACTTGGCATAATCTTCAGCAGTATAAGTTGTCCTAACTGGCAAAAAGTGAGCTGATTTTGTAAGTCTATCTACAATCACCCATATGGAATCATACTTCCGATAAGTACGGGGTAAGCCTGTAATAAAGTCCATGTTGATCACCTCCCATTTCCAGGTAGGTATCACTATACTTTGAGTTAGACCTCCGGGTCTCTGGTGTTCAATTTTTACCTGTTGACAATTCGGGCATTGGGCTACAAACTCTGCAATATTTCTCTTCATATTATTCCACCAATAAATTTGTCGAAGATCATGATACATCTTCGTCGCTCCTGGATGGATCGAATAGCGGGAATAGTGAACTTCTGCCAAAATTTTCTCCCGAAGCTCCCCGACGTTAGGTACACATAGACGACCTTGATATCTCAGAACCCCATCCTCCTTAAGCTCTATTAGTGGTTGCTTCTGTTGTGGAATTTCCTCCCTCAATCTTACTAATTCTGGATCATTATATTGTCTTTCCTTTACCTCTGTCATAAGTGAGGATTCCGCTGTGCTTTGAATAACAACTCCCCCATTACCTTGGTCTAGTAGTCGAACCTGCAAATTAGCTAACTGATGTAGTTCTCTTGTCATCTCAATCTTTCTATTTTCCACGTGGCTCAAGCTTCCCATGGATTTGCGGCTAAGTGCATCGGCCACTACATTGGCCTTCCCTGGATGGTACAAAATATCTACGTCATAATCCTTTAGTAACTCTAGCCACCTTCTTTGCCTTAGGTTTAAATCCTTCTGTTTGAATAAATACTGTAGACTTTTGTGGTCCGAAAACACGTCTACATGGACTCCAAACAAGTAATGGCGCCAAATTTTCAAGGCAAATATAACTGCTGCCAATTCAAGATCGTGAGTAGGGTAATTTTGTTCGTGCTTTCTTAGTTGTCTCGAGGCATAGGCAATAACTTTACCATGTTGCATTAAAACGCAACCTAACCCAATCCTTGAAGCATCACAATAAACAACATAACCTTCTGTGCCCTCTGGCAGAGTTAAGACAGGTGCTGAAGTAAGCCTGTCCTTCAACTCCTGAAAACTCTGCTCACATGCATCAGACCACTGGAACTTGGCAGCTTTATGAGTCAACTTTGTCAATGGTGCAGATATAGAAGAAAACCCTTCTACAAACCTTCGGTAATAACCTGCTAAGCCCAAAAAACTACGGATCTCTGTAGCATTCAAGGGCCTCGGCCAATTCTTTACTGCTTCAATCTTTTGGCCGTCAACTCTAATACCTTCGTCTGTAATTATATGGCCAAGAAAAGCCACTGAAGTCAACCAAAACTCACATTTGGAGAACTTCGCATATAATTTATGATTCTGAAGTGTTTGCAATACTGCACGTAAATGATCAGCATGTTCGGCTTTGGACCGCGAGTAAATCAGGATATCGTCAATAAATACGATCACGAATACATCTAGGAATGGCTTGAATACCCGATTCATTAGGTCCATAAAAGCTGCTGGGGCATTAGTAAGCCCAAAAGACATTACTAGAAATTCAAAGTGGCCATACCTTGTCCTAAAGGCTGTTTTTGGAACATCTACCCCTTTAACACGTAACTGGTGATACCCCGACCGCAAGTCAATCTTTGAAAAACATTTGGCGCCTTGCAACTGATCAAAAAGGTCATCAATCCTTGGAAGCGGATACTTATTCTTGATTGTAGCTTTGTTCAGTTGTCGGTAATCGATACACATTCTCAAGGACCCATCCTTCTTACGAACAAACAAAACTGGTGCGCCCCATGGCGATGTACTAGGCCTAATGAAACCTTTTTCGAGTAGATCCTTTAATTGTTCCTTTAACTCTCTTAATTCTGCAGGAGCCATCCTGTAAGGGGGAATTGATATTGGCTGAGTATCTGGGAGTAGGTCAATGGCAAACTCAATTTCCCTTTCTGGAGGGATTCCTGGAAGCTCATCCGGGAATACATCTAGAAATTGACTCACCACGGGAACCGATTGAAGAGTCACTGGTCCTTCTTCTATACTTTGTACTCGGACTAAATGATAAATATAGCCTTTAGAAATCATTTTCTGGGCTTTAAGGTAGGAAATAAACCTACCCCTTGGCGTGGCAGCATTACCTTTCCACTCCAGGATTGTCTCTTTTGGAAAATGGAATTTGACAACCTTAGTTCTACAATCGATATTAGCATAACATGCAGCTAACCAGTCCATGCCCATAATGACATCGAAGTCAATCATATCTAATTCGATTAGATCAGCTGAAGTGAGATGGTCATAAATCCACACTGCACAATCTCGATAAACTCGTCTAGCTATAATAGATTCACCAACCGGCGTAGATACAACAAATGGTCTAGGCAATAACTCAGGGCCTACCCCCAACTTACCAGCAACGAGCGGGGTAACATATGAAAGAGTAGAGCCAGGATCTATAAGTGCATAAACAGCATGAGTAAAAATAGTCAATGTACCTGTAACAACATCAGGTGACGATTCCAAGTCCTGGCGACCGGCTAGAGCATAAGTGTGATTCTGACCACCGCCTGAACTGGATGCTCCTCCTCCTCCTACCTCTACCATGACCTGGTGTAGCCTGTTGTCCTGTCCTAGGGGGACGAATAGTAGATGAAGAAGCTGCCATCGACCCTGTAGGCTGGGATATCTCACTCCTACCTCTACTCGGACAGTCTCGCATAAAGTGACCAGGATGCCCACACGAATAACAAGTATCTGAACCCAGGCGACATATCCCCGGATGCTTCCTACCGCACTGAACACAAGGTGGCAAAGGTGGCCTCATCTGACCCGAATGCCCCTGGCGATAGGAACTGGATGCACCTGAACTGTGGCCTGGTCCAGTCTGAGAAAAATGATCATACCTCTGCCTTTGCAACTGATATGGGGCACCACTAGTAGGGTGGGGTGATCGCCTATTAAAATGTGGCCTAACATTACCTCGTGGCTCTACATAGGACCCAGTAGATCTAGCCCTCTTATTCTGATCCCTTTCTCGGCTTTGGTTATCTCCAATTTGTACTTCAAGATCCTCTGCAGTCTGAGCAATAGCCTGTATCTTAGAAATATTCATATCCTCTTGTGTGGCTGCTATTGTTAATCCCTTAATCAATTCATCCTTAAGGCCACGCACATATCGATGAACTCTAGCTCGCATCGTACTCACAATATCGGGGGCGTACCTGGCTAATGAATTAAACCTGAGGCTGTACTGTCGAACATTCATATTGCCCTGCCTAAGGGCTAGAAATTGATCAAGTCTGGCCTCTCGAACCTCCTGCGGAAGATAGTGAGCTAGGAAGGCCTCTGAAAATTCCTCCCATTCAGCTGGGGGTGCATTTGATCCCCTAGACCGATCCCAAGCCTCGAACCATAAAATGGCCACATCTCGTAACCTGAAAGATGCAAACTCCACTGCCTCCACTACTGTTGCATGCATGACTCGAAGTACTCGATAAGTCTGATCAATAAACTCCTGAGGATCCTCACGTGGGTCAGAGCCTGTAAATATAGGAGGACTTAGGCTGATAAACTCTCGAGCCCTAGAACTTTCTGAGCCACCTGACCTAACACTCGTTGATGCCCCAATTTGTTGTTGTTGTGTGGCTACCATCTGGGTCAATAATCGAACAGCACTCCTGATGTCCTGGTCCTCTGCTTCAGGTCGTGGAGCTACAGGTGCTGGTTCATCTCTAGCTATCTCAGATGCCACTGGAGCAGGTGGGGTCAGGGGTACTGGATCCCCTCTAGTCTCATCAGGTACTTGATAAACTGGGATCTCTGGTGTCGGTGATTCACTTTGAACCTCAAATCTATCCAATCGGATAGGCGGGGAACGACTAGTACCTTCCCCCGTATCCGTGCCAACCCGTCGGCTACTCATTTGTCTGGTCACAGGCATTTCTGTAAACAAGAAATAGAAAAACATGAATTAGACTTCACACATCTTATGACCTCGCTCTATTGCACGATCTAGCAAATGAAAGAAGGATAACAATTCCTAAATGTCCCGTAGCCTCATGATTATAGGTATGGTGCACAACACACCCATAAGCAAGACTCTACTAGACATGGCTTGTAGACTCCCTGGGATTCGACGTGCTCTGATACCAAGTTTGTCACGCCCCAAACCATGGGAGGCATGACCGACACCCGGAGCCCCAAAAGGCCGAGGGTGTCAAAATAGAGTGTATCTCTATTGAACTTGCTGGGGGTCTGAGACTGACAAGGTCTCTAAGAATAGCAATTTGAAACACTAAAAGCTCAATAGTAGTTAAGCAACTCAAGGCCGACAAGGCTATTATCATAGTAGATAGCTAATAACAAGGCTGACAAGGCCATACCCAACACTGATATACATATACACGTCTACAAGTCTCTAGGAGTAAGTAAAATATCTCATATCCAGGACAGGGCCGTGGACTACCCATAAGTTGTACATATACATAACCTGGCCAAAATATAAGCTAGACCTCTGACTCGTCAGCTCCAGGAAGAATGGAGCTTACCAAAATGGCTGAACTTTGCAACTCCTACTGAAGAGATCTGTCTGGATATCTGTCTAGACCTGCAGGCATGTATGCAGCGCCCCCAGGCAATGGGGACGTCAGTACGATAATAATGTACTGGCATGTAAGGTAGAAACATAAAAGCAAGTCGCAAGTAGTAA